>WOAB01000656.1:0-127623 GCA_027886185.1 Rheum nobile | reverse complement strand
AAGAAGAAGCACATGCGGCGACGACGACGACAAGGGAAGGTGATCACAACTTCGTCGGCGTAACTCATCCACTTGGCTCCCAACATATTCCATAACCTACTGGGTACCAAATAGAGCAAAGGGCCTCAAGTTGGCCGACCAAAGTTGAAGAAGGCCCGGCGAAGACAACCAAAGACAAGCCATCGCCGACGCCGACAATGCCATGACAATGCTCCAGGGCGTTCACTCTGATGCCTCGTGCGTTTGGGCCCATTTTTGGTGGGCTTCCAGTTAACGACGCCCATCAGCACATATTAAAAATTCAGCTCGTTTGGAGACCATTTCCTATCGGTTAACTGAAGACAATCCGGGTTGTGTTTTGGTGAACTTTCTTTGCTTTACTATAGTAGTTGTTTTGTTTCCATTGTTAGTCACGTTAATCTTGAATATATCTTGAGCTTTTGAGCACAAAAAGCCTTTGAGAGCCTTTCAGTTTTGCGTCTTTGTTTGGTGTGTTCATCCGAACATAGTAGAGCGGTTTTAGGTGTATTCATCCTCAATCCAATCTATGACCCTCATGGCTATTTTTGGTGCGTTTATCCAAGGGCACGGCTGCGTTTGAAATGCCAGAAATGGGCTCGAACAGAGGCACATGAATGTGGTTAAGATCTTCGAGACGAAGTCACACGAACACGAACACGAACCGGATAGGCGAACAATGTCAACTAGGAGTCCACCCGGTTGCCTTGAACGACTTGTAGAACTCAAGGAGTCCACCTAGAGTTCAACAAAGTTTGATAAATCTCTCACAAGAGTCCACTTGCAAAAGAAGTATCGGGTTGAGATTGAATGTCGTCGGTGTCCACCTAAACACTCACGCTCACAATTGAATCGAAGTCGAATCCTCAAACTTGAATTCAATCAAATTCCAATCCAGGAATAGAGAAACACTTGGTTCTTAATTTTATCAAAAGCTAAAAATGAAATGCCCAAAACCACATATAAATAGTATAAGAATGTGCCAAAAACGGAAAGCAAAAAAAAGCCTTCAAACTCCTCTAGTGAGCCGGCCCATCAAGTCCTCCTTCCTTGCCAAGCTTTTCTCTCTCCCGAGCCCTTCCCACGTCCAAGCCCACGGTCCAAGCCTCCTTCCATGACGCCTTAGCCGCGCCTCCCTTTGCATTGACCGTATCTCCCTCGCGCTGCCTCAGAGTCACCCACGCCGCGCCGCCGCGAAACTGCCGCCGAACCTTCCGAGCCGCAGCCAAACGCCGAAGTTGCGCCCCTTGAGCCAAAGCCACCTCTTCACCGAGCCGGTACCGAGCCTCCATGACATCCTTCTCGGGCTTGATTGTATCATCCTCCCCTTCTTGGGGAAGATTTGACTTCGAATCTTCATGTGGACCGCTCATGAATACAAAATAGCTAAAACTCTCAAATACCCCAACCAACCTAAACCCGGACATACACAAGCTCCTCCCACCCTCATATGTAGCATGCACAAAAATAAGCTTGAGGGGACTCCCCTTCTTAACTCTCACCCAATCCCTACTAGGGTCACATGCATATACAAGCTTAGAATACCTCCCCAAAGTCTCACAAAATAGCACTAGATAAGCCCTATAGTTCTCAAAATGCAAGAATAGAGTAGTACTAGAACTCGAGGGCACAAAAGTGATAGACTTAGCTTTCTTGGGAGGGTTGATCATCTCGTGAGGAAGCTTCGACCACCGGGTAGGGCGCGGCTAATCTAGGAGAAATAATGTGCACGTATGATAAAAGTTGAGCTCTCTCTGCAATGGGTCAACTGGTGGTTTGGGCACCTGCTCGAGTATCTCCTCCATGAGCCAGTCCCCCAAAGTATCCATAAGAGTCAAATCAGCCAGCTCCTCGCTATCTCCAATTTCCTCAACAAGCGGTTCAACATAAGTGGGCTCAACTTTGATAGCTAAGAAGCTCTCACCTTGAGTGTCAGAGGCGCCACACTTGGTGTCTTCCACCTCAGCCGAAATATCCATCTCATCTTGCTCATCCTCAGACTCGTACTCTCTACAAGCGTTAAGCAACACTTGCTTCTTGGTAGAGCAATCTCGAGCAACATGGCCATGACCAAAACAGTGCAAACACTGAACATCCCTAGTGCGCGGCGCATCATCCTTAGCCGCGCCAGATTGGGCCTTTGCCGAGGCCTGGGCAGCCTCCTCCTTGGCCACCGCCGGCTTGGGTTGGCTAGCAGACGCCGAAACTCCCCACGCGCGCCCCACTGGATTGCCTCCTCTTAGGCAAACCTTCATAGACCTGCTGGGCGTAGTGCAACACGCTCTCGATAGGAGGATCTGGCCCAAAGTGCTGGGCTCTCAAGACTACCTATATCTTCATTAAGGCCATTAGCAAATTTAGAGACGACATACCGCTCAGAGAAGTTAACACCAGACCTTGCCATAAGCTGCTTCAGGTTGTTGTAGTACTCAGATGGTGTACTGTTGCCCTGCCTCAAGCGCTCTAACTGTCCTTGCACGAGGTCCAAATAGTTGGCGGGCACAAACCGCCGCCTCATAGCCACCTTGAGTTCACGCCAAGTACAGATGGGTGCAAGCCCATCTATATCTTTCTCGATCTTGTCCGCCCTCTACCAAGACAATGCGAACTATATGAAATGAATGGTGGCCATGGATACCCAAACATGATCCGGATGATCATAATAATCAAAGATGGTCTCAGTCCTAGACTCCCATTCCAAATAGGCGTCCACATCAATAGTCCCATCAAACTTATCAATGGGCACCTTAGCATGGTGGTACACCGGCGACTCTCGTCTCTCCTCATCATAATGACGCTCATAGCCCTGATCAAACGCACGCAGCCCGGGAACATGACGGTGTGGCTGCATATTGGGAACAAATTGCGCCGGTTGTTCACGCACGCCCGGAGAACCCGACCTTCCCCGCACGCCATCGGCTTTCCGACCTGCCGCTGTTGGCTACTGAGGTCGCGGCGAGTGGCGCACCGGCTCCTCCTCCTCTACTTCTGTCTTCGAAGCCCATGAAGTGAAAGGGGTTGGCTCACGGCGTTGGTAAGCCCCACGACCCCTAGATGTGCCCATGCCGCCCACGTCGTTGAGACGGCCGACAATGGTGGTTCCTGCCGTGCCCTGCGTTCGGCCACCTTTGGGTTGCTTCTCTAGCCTCCTTTCCAATGCCTCCGTAAATTCCACACGCAGCTGCGCGTTGTTTAGGTGGAGGAGCTCTCGGATGGCTTCAATGATAGCGGGAGAAACCGGAGAAGAAGGGTCCTCTCAACCCGAATCCGAACCCACCATGGCATCAAAAGCACGAACCGGCTTGACTAGAAACGAGCTGCACACACAACTTTTATGAGCAGCCAAAACCGAAGA
This sequence comes from Rheum nobile, assembly GCA_027886185.1. Lineage (NCBI taxonomy): Eukaryota > Viridiplantae > Streptophyta > Magnoliopsida > Caryophyllales > Polygonaceae > Rheum > Rheum nobile. Next base: position 124,250 of record WOAB01000656.1, on the reverse strand, counting down.
CACAAGAGATAGAAGACGCACCTAGGAAAATTAGGGTTTAGAAGGTTCGCCCCCCTTGCTTGTCTTGGAGCCCAAGTATCCTAACTTCCAAATCTAAAAAACTAAGAAAGATATCCTCCAAAAGATATTAGTGATTTTATGGAATTAATTTTGCAAAGAATAAAATCAACCAAGATAAGATACTCCCTTAATTGGTTAATGAAGATCTCGATTTCCTTGTGTGAAGATTTGGGGTCGCCCCTTGAAGATATGCAAGATCTTGGCTTGCCAAAATTTCGGCCAACAAGATATAAAAATATCCTCCAAAGATCCACCAAGATATCCTAACCCAAACAAGATAACAATTTCCAAAAATGCAAGATTTTGTTTCCTAAAATTTCTCACCTCCCTTGGAATGAAAATCTCACACGGCTAGGCAATTTTTTTTTTTGGGAAGGCAATCTTTGGAAGGAAATATGATATGGGAATTTGTTAGGAAAGATTGTATCTTGAAAAACCAATTTAATTTTTCTCAAAGAAAAATTCAAATATTTGCCTAAACCCGAAAATGTCCCAACCCGTAAAGAAAAGACGTCGGGCGGGGTCTTCTCAAGCCCTTCGGGCCGGGACCACTTGGCGTACTGCCCTTGGACTTCTCAAGGCTTTCCCTGGGTCTTTTTTTAACTACGATGCAAAATTGCAAATCAAGGGAGCAAAACATCCTTTCTTAAAATGTAGAAAATCTTCAGATTCAAACGAATATCTCAACTTCCCTTTTTGAAATACCAAATCAGATTTTGCAATACACAATCTTCTAAACAAGATCTCCCCACGATCTTAGAAGATATGGCTAGATGGAGAAGGAAAGAGGGACTAGGGTTCACTGATAGAGGCTTTTGTCGTGATGCCTAATCAAAATAATCCTAAACAAACCTAACTCAGTAGAATAGGCAAGTAATGGTCGAATCCCACAGGGAGGAGTTGTTTATCTTTATGTCAATTTGCATGCAATGGTAACAAAGGGGGGTTTTGTTGATTGTTTGGTTGCAGGTAAACAAAGTAAACGAAATAACAAAGATGGTAATCAATTGGGAAAAAGTACTTAGCCAGACAAATATCCATCATTCATTTGACTGGTTGATCCTAGATTCTCTCTAATTCCTTCATATGAATGTTCTTATTCCTTTTCCTAAGTTTATAAACAGGACAAACATACCCTGAGAATACTAACTATTAAATAACCATGAAAACCTCACAATTCAATTCAACAGCCGCAATGAGTACATGAATTTCGATAGATACATGCAAGAGTAGCAAACAGTCATACTATTGCATGCAATTAATTCTCTCTACAATAAACCAGTCCAAACAGTTCTTAGAATATTGCAGTTGCTACACATGAATTAGGTTAACTCAAATAGTAATTACCAAACCCTAGCAATAGACAATTACTAATAACAACTAGTTGTGTCCAACAAGCGAAATCAGTAAGAATCAATGGGATGAAGCACAAGAGAATCAATACATTCAAAAGAAAAGAAATAGAATTAGAGTCTCACAACCATTATTCAAACGAAGGCTTCAATCGTCGGACTAAGCAAAAGTTGCTTAGTTCTTCATAGTTCAAAAAGGGGAAAACCACACTCAATAATGAACGATGATAGTCTAGATGTAAAACTTGATGGAACTAGGTTAATAATAACCTAGTTACCAAAACTATGACTAAAGATAACAAGTCTCATCTAAAAGGAAATAAACTAATGAAATCGGAATAAAGAAAGTAAAAGAAATGGGAAATACTAAAACATAAAACTTCGGACGAAAGGAACACGCGCTTCGCTGTTGTGCATTTCCGCGATCGCGGATGGAATTTCGCGGTCGCGGAAATCTCCATTTTCTCTCGACTTCCTTCGACTTTTCTACGACCAACTCTTGCTCACCCGCGATCGTGGATTGACGCGTTCTTCAGTTTTCCGTCTTCTACGTGGTCTTCTCAGTGGTGGCTTCTTCTCAACTTCATGATGTCTTCAATTAAGCTTCTCTACACCACATATCTACACTTCTTCTTCTCAACTCTAATCTCCGTAGTTGTGCTCTAAACCCATACAAATGGCACCCAAAACACTGGTAACAACTCCTAGATACGCAATACAAAGTAACATTGATCAAATTCCCCCATGCTTACACCTTGCTCGTCCTCGAGTAAGCTAAAAGAAACCTACTTCTCCAATCAAATCCCAAGGTTTTAGGAAGCATAGCAAAATCATCTCCACTAAGAATTGCATCTAATCATGAAACTCCAAGGCACCAACACAATAAGCTCAACAAAACACAACACATAACCATAACACCAACCAAGCTAAAAGGAAAGTAGAGTACTTCCCCCAAGCTTATCCCGAACACCATAGAGTGAGTAACAATCTAATCCTAGCCTCCATCTATCTTTTTATGCCGCCCAGAGTGACCTACCCGAATCCTCCTTATATCTCCTCTTCTTATGTCACCACGCCAGGAAAAATGAGGAATCCTAATAATCACTCTTCTTCTTTTCACTCATTTTGCCAAGGCGCCCTTTCGGGTTTTCACCAAGCCACTGATTTCATTTTTCAATAGATGGGCTCACAATATAACGCACATCACCCAGCCTAATACTGGTCCAAGCCACCTGCTTATTACCTAAGCCACCCTTTCGGGTTTTCGACTTATCCGAGATTTCTATTTTAGCAATTTATCAAATTTTTGGCTTTTTTCTTTTTCTTTTCTCCTCAACGACTAGCAAGTATAGAACACTACCCCATGCTTAAACATTGCATTGTCCTCAATGTAATGAAAGACAAAAAAGAATGAAGCACAGGGAAAAGCGGAAAGGTACTCACAACCGTCGTTGAGTTGGCTCGGACGCGGAAGTTGTTGCTAGGCGGTATATCAATATAAGCACATGTCGCTGGTGTTGTGCGGGCGTATTCAAACAAACTCCACCGTGCAACCAAAAGGAATCCACTGTAAGGTGTAGTGGTACATCAAAGAATCGGGGCTACACGGCCTTCAACGAACACAAAAATGGGGCCCAAATGTAATCGTGGTGTGGGCCCTAGTGTTCCTCCTCCTCAGTTGTCGAATGTAGGGCCATCATCGTTGCCAAATAAAAATGTGGGGCTAATGTCTCCTCCTTGACAACATGATGCGCACCGTCTCTCCATGAGGAATTCGGACAGCTGGCCTTCGGTAGAACTTTTTTTTTTCAATTTTTTTTTCCAGGATAGGGGACTTACAGTGAGAATTCCGCGATCGCGGAAAAATTTCCGCGCCCGCAGAAATGTTATTGGTGCGAGGAACACCATCTTTACTTTGGCTCGGATCTCCTTCCTGTATGTTAGTCTAAAACAAAAGCGAAACAAAAAAAACGAAACAATAATAAAGACTAGACAGAAAAAGACAAGAAAAGAATTACATACCTCGGGTTGCCTCCAGAGTAGCGCCTTGTTTAACGTTGTGGCTCGACTCATCTAAGGTGATCAATTTTCAACTTCGGGTTCTAAAAGGTTCGTCTCTTCTATGATGCTGGTGTCAAAACCATCATGGTAGGGTTTCAACCTTTGACCATTCACCTTGAACACTGACTGTGCGTCAGTATAAAACAGCTCCACCGCACCGTGGGGGAAAACGCGAGAAACAACATAGGGTCCGGTCCAACGGGATCGGAGTTTTCTCGGAAAGAGACGAAGGCGAGACATAAATAGTAGGACTTTGTCTCCTGGCTTAAAATCCTTTCTCAGAATATTCTTGTCGTGCCAGGCCTTTGTCTTTTCCTTGTATGTGACTACGTTATCATAAGCTTCAAGTCGCAGTTTCTCTAATTCTTGCAGCTGTAACTTGCGAAATTCTCCAACTTCATCGATCCGCATGTTGCAATTCTTCACAGCCCAAAATGCCTTGTGCTCGAGCTCCACTGGAAGGTGACAAGCTTTCCCGAACACCAATCTATAAGGTGACATCCCGATGGGTGTCTTGTAGGCAGTCCGATAAGCCCAGAGTGCATCATCAAGTCTCAGACTCCAATCCTTCTATTCGGGGCTACCGTCTTCTCCAGAATTGTTTTGATCTCTCTATTGGACACTTCAGCTTGCCCAATTGTCTGAGGATGGTAGGCGGGGGAAACTTTCTGCGTGACATGGTATTTATTCAATAGGGCGCTCACGGTCCTATTGCAGAAATGGGTTCCCCTGTCACTTATCAAAGCCTTGGGAATTCCAAATCTAGAGAAAATGCGTTTCTTCAAAAAATCTGCCACCACTTTAGAGTCATCAGTCTTGGTGGCCTTCGCTTTCACCCACTTGGAAACGTTGTCCACCGCAAGCAAAATATAGAAGTTCCCGAAGGAGTTAGGAAATGGTCCCATAAAGTCAATCCCCCAGACGTCAAAAATATCGCAGAAGATTAATGATGACTGTGGCATCTCATTCCTTCGGGATATATTCCCAACTCTCTAGAATTGATCACAAGACTTACAAAAGGCATGTGCATCCCGAAAGATGTGTGGCCAATAAAATCTTGTGTCCAAAACCTTCCTAGCAGTTTTATTTGCCCCAAAGTGGCCCCCACATGCATGAGAATGACAAAAAGCTAAGACAGATTATACCTCATTATCCGGAAGACATCGACGGATTACCTGATCAACACAGTGCCTCCAAAGATAGGGGTCATCCCACACATAGAATCGAGACTCACGCTGTATCTTATCCTTTTGTGCTTTAGAAAAATTAGGCGGGAACTCTTCACGAATGAGAAAGTTGACCATGTTAGCATACCATGGTTGGAGTGTGCTGAGCCCAAGAACCAAATCTCCAGAGACAAGCTCGAAATGCGAGTCAGAGGCGTTGCCGCGGTCGCGGCTATGGGTCCGCGATCGCGGAAAATGTTCTGATGAGGGGCTTTCTTGCAGTGATGAATCAGGTGTTTTTCCGCGGTCATGGGAATTTTTCCGCGATCGCGGAAAACATTCTGTAGCAATGCGACACAGTGTCTCGTCTGGAAAATCGCCCTTTATCTTTGCTTCCCTCTCAAATTTGTCCTCTTCATGTACTAGCCTATTTAAGTGATCGGCCACCAAGTTCTCGGCTCCCTTTTTATCCCGGATCTCAACATCAAACTCGCTCAGCAGCAGTATCCATCGAATCAATCTTGGTTTTGCTTCTTTCTTCGTCAATAGATAACGAAGAGCTGTATGATCCGTATAGATGATCACTTTGGTGCCAAGTAGGTATTGTCTAAATTTCTCCAGGGCAAACACGACAGCTAGCAATTCTTTTTTAGTGGTGGAGTAGTTCCACAGCGCTCCATTCACAGTCATGGAAGCATAGTGGATCACATGGGAAGCTCTTGCTTCTTTCTGCCCCAGAACTACTCCCACCGCATAATCATTAGCATCGCATATTATCTCAAAGGGGCGAGACCAGTCCAGTGCTTGAATAATTGGTGCACTAGTGGGGCGAGCTTTCAAATCATCAAATGCCTTCTTGCACTCATCGTTAAGCTCGAAATTCACCTCCTTCTTCAGTAGCTCGCATAGGGGTGATGAGATCTTTGAAAAGTCTTTAATAAACCGGCGGTAGAAACCTGCATGGCCTAAGAAGGAACGCACTTCACGCACATTAGTAGGATAAGGTAAAGACTGAATTACATCAATCTTTGCCTTATCGACCTCAATACCTCTAGTTGACACAATATGTCCTAGCACAATGCCCTGGTTAACCATAAAATGACACTTTTCAGAATTCAGAACCAAGTTGGTTTCTACACATCTTCTAAGCACAAGTGCTAGGTGGCCTAAACATGCATCAAAACTATCACCATGGACCGTAAAGTCATCCATAAAGACCTCAATAAAATGCTCCACATACTCAGAAAAAATGCTTACCATACACCTTTGAAATGTTCCGGATGCGTTACACAACCCGAATGGCATCCTGCGATATACAAAAGTACCAAATAGGCATGTAAATGTCGTCTTTTTTTATCCTGGTGCTATGGCCACCTGAAAATAACCTGAGTATCCATCCAGAAAACAATAATAGGGGTGACCAGCAAGTCGCTCAAGCATTTGATCAATAAAGGGGTAAAGGAAAGTGGTCCTTTCTAGTTACCGCATTCAGCTTACGGTAGTCAATGCATACTCTCCACCCTGTTTGCACTCGGGTGGGAACCAACTCTCCTTGTTGGTTTTCCACAACTGTGATGCCCCCTTCTTTGGAACAACTTGTGTCGGGCTCACCCACTTACTGTCAGAGATAGGAAAAATCATTCCAGCCTATAGGAGTTTCAGCACCTCCTTCTTCACCACCTCCATCATTGGTGGGTTAAGTCTTCTCTGTGACTGCCTAAATGGTTTTACTTCTTCCTCCAGTAGAATCCTATGCATACATGTAGTGGGACTAATCCCCTTTATATCGGCGATGGTCCATCCCAATGCTGTCTTATGCTCCTTAAGCACTACCACCAATTTCTCCTCTTGATCATTGGAAAGCTTGTTGGAGATAATGACAGGTAATGTGTCACCCTTTCCCAGAAAGGCATACTTGAGGTGGTCCGGTAGCGGCTTGAGTTCAATCTCTGGTGCCTGCACAATGGAAGGTAAAAGCTTCTCGCTTGGCACTGTTAGTGGAATGGGGCCATCGCCCAAAGGGTTGAGATGAGGCTTACCGTATGCATCCAAGTGAGCCATAGTTTCCTGCAGGTTAGTAGACAAAGCAAAATCTTCCTGTGGATTTACTATTTCATTCTCTAAAACAGATTGTAACTCATCCGAGCCAGTATCAAAGACATCTTGCACAATAGGATCAATCACATCAATAGAACACAGAGAATGATCATCAACGGGGTGTTTCATAGCATCATAAATATTGTACTCCATCTTTTCCCCATCAAATTCCATAGTAAGGGTTTCACTACTTACATCAATCTTTGTCTGGGATGTTTTCAAAAATAGTCTACCTAACAGTATAGGGGATGCATGCTTGTCATGGTCCATATCCAGCACAAAGAAATCCGCAGGAAAAATCAAGTTGTCAACCATTACAAGGACATCTTCAACTACTCCTTTTGGGTATACATTAGATCTATCAGCCAGTTGGACAACTACCCCTGTTTCATGCAATGGTCCTAAGCCTAATGATTCATACAAAGAGTAAGGTAAAGCATTTATAGACGCACCAAGATCTAACATAGCTTTCTCAAATTTAGTGTCACCTATCACACATGAAATACTAAACATGCCGGGATCACCACACTTTTTTGGCATACGCCTTTGAAAAACAGCAGAAACATGTTCGCTCACCTTAATCTTTTGCTTTCCCTTCAATTTCTGATTTCTTTTGATTGTACACAGTTCTTTCAGAAATTTAGCATAGCGAGGAATACTCTTGACAAGTTTGAGTAGGGGAATGTTTACCTCGCATTTACTAAAGGTCTCGAATATGTCCTTGTCGTTCTTCGGCCTTCTCGTATCCTTCAGTGCTTCTGGGAATGGTGCGGGTCGTTTCAGTGAACCGAGCGGTGGAAGATTAGGCCGAATATAATCATCTTCGACAGGGACAGGTAATCCGCGGTCGCAGATTGGTTCCCGCGGTCGCGGAATTGAGTTTGGGTCATTAGTGTTTCCAGGGGATAATCTGCGATCGCAGATTTCAGTCCGCGGTCGCGGAAAACTCTCGACATGTTCCTTGTCTGCAGATCTTTTTCCGCGGTCGTAGAAAGTTGTCCGCGATCACGGAATTTCTTCGGAAAATGCACCGCCTTCGGGTACTAATCCGCGGTCGCGGATTTCCGGGCGCGGTCGCAGAATCTCTTATGTGGCATCCTTTTCTACTGCAGCTCCGTTTCCAGCCATATTTTCTTTCACACGATCACCCTCCTCTGTTAAGGGTGTGATTCCCAACTGTATACCACTTCTTAGTGTCATCGCACATACCTTCTCTCTTGGGATCTCTACCGTAGGACATGGTATTTGCCCGGACTCCCTGGCCTCCAACTTACTCAACACTTGAGCGACTTGTCCAAACTGATTTTTCAAGTTCTGAATACTAGACTTCGTTTCGTGTTGATGTTGGACTGTTGCTTGAATTTGTGACCCCATCAAGGTCACAGTGTTAACCATGGTCGCTATGCTCTGAGTGAGGGCACTATTTTGTTGGACCATAGTGTTGACCATAGTTTTGATCATGTCATCAACGGACATAGATGAACTTGAGCTTTGGCCTTGAAGTCGTGGGTCATATTGCTCTTTAAATTGATATTGTTGACCCCTAGGTTGCTGATATTGTTGTGGACACAATGGGAACTGTGTTGGCCTCTATTGAAACTCCTGGTCATCACGACACTGAGGATGACTCGGCTGATTCCCGTATCTCAGATTGGAGTGATCTCTCCACCCTGGATTATAAGTGTTGGAGTACGGGTCATATCTTGGCTTATGCGGACCAAGACCTCTTACAGTGTTCACTTCAGCTTCGGGGTCTCCAAGTGTTGGGCACTCATCAGTGGGGTGCAGCGGATCATGACAGATTCTGCAGGACTTAACTGGCCTTGCTGTACAGGGGCTCGCCCTTTTGTTGAATTGTCATGAGCTTTCAGATAGCTCAAAGAATAACTCAAATGCTGTAGTTGGCGTCTTGTTTAGAATGCTACCGTCACAGGCTGCATTTACCAGTTTGCGTTCATCATACAGAAGCCCATCATATAGATGGAGAATGAGATCTTGGTCAGAATAACCGTGGTATGGGCAGGTAGATATCAAGCTCCTGAATTTCTCATAATAGTCATACAAAGTTTCACTGGCCTGCTGTTCAATATTACTGATACTCTTCTTCAGGCTGTTCAACTTCGTAACAGGAAAGTATTTTTCTAAGAAGGCATTTTTCATCTTTGCCCACGTATCAATACTGTCAGGAGCCAAATAGTAGAACCAATCCTTGGCCACATCCTTCAAAGAGAAAGGAAAGACCCCCAGCTTGATCTGGTCCTCAGTGACTCCAGCAGGTTTCATGCTTGCACAGACGGAATTAAATTCAGCGAGATGCTTGTTAGGATCATCTCCATTCAGACCATGGAATTGTGGGAGCAAGTGAATCAAACCAGATTTTAAATCAAAATTCACTCCTTCATCCAAAGCAGGGAACTCCACAGCAAGCGGTTGCTGTGCCCAATTGGGTGCGGTCAACTATCTCAAGGTACGCTGTTGGTCAGCCATCTCAGAAAGTCTCACGCACTTCTCTGTTGAATCAAAAGACTAAAGTGGACGGATTAGTAGCACAGGTGTGGACCGTAAGATAAGTCCACACATAAGTTGACACACAATCAAACACAAAGAAAAATTAAAACTTGCCTCCCCGGCAACAGCGCCAATTTGATAGAGGCTTTTGTCGTGATGCCTAATCAAAATAATCCTAAACAAACCTAACTCGGTAGAATAGGCAAGTAAGGGTCGAATCCCACGGGGAGGAGTTGTTTATCTTTATGTCAATTTGCATGCAATGGTAACAAAGGGGGGTTTTGTTGACTGTTTGGTTGCAAGTAAACAAAGTAAACGAAATAACAAAGATGGTAATCAATTGGGAAAAAGTACTTAGCCAGATAAATATCCAACATTCATTTGACTGGTTGATCCTAGATTCTCTCTAATTCCTTCATATGAATGTTCTTATTCCTTTTCGTAAGTTTATATACAAGACAAACAGACCCTAAGAATACTAACTATTAAATAACCATGAAAACCTCACAATTCAATTCAACAGCCGCAATGAGCACAGGAATTTCGATAGATACATGCAAGAGTAGCAAACAGTCATACTATTGCATGCAATTAATTCTCTCTAGAATAAACCAGTCCAAACAGTTCTTAAAATATTGCAGTTGCTACACATGAATTAGGTAACTCAAACAGTAATTACCAAACCCTAGCAATAGACAATTACTAATAACAACTAGTTGTGTCCAACAAGCGAAATCAGTAAGAATCAATGGGATGAAGCACAAGAGAATCAATACATTCAAAAGAAAAGAAATAAAATTAGAGTCTCACAACCATTATTCAAACGAAGGCTTCAATCGTCGGACTAAGCAAAAGTTGTTTAGTTCTTCATAGTTCAAAAAGGGAAAAACCACACTCAATAATGAACGATGATAGTCTAGATGTAAAACTTGATGGAACTAGGTTAATAATAACCTAGTTACCAAAACTTAGACTAAAGATAACAAGTCTCATCTAAAAGGAAATAAACTAATGAAATCGGAATAAAGAGAGTAAAAGAAAAGGGAAATACTAAAACATAAAACTTCGGACGAAAGGAACACGCGCTTCGCTGCTGTGCATTTCCGCGATCGCTGATGGAATTCCACGGTCGCGGAAATCTCCATTTTGCTCTCGACTTCCTTCGACTTTTCCGCGACCAACTCCTGCTCGCCCGCGATCGCGGATTGACGCATTCTTCAGTTTTCCATCTTCTACGTGGTCTTCTCGTGGTGGCTTCTCCTCAACTTCACGATGTCTTCAATTAAGCTTCTCCACACCACATATCTACACTTCTTCTTCTCAACTCTAATCTTCGTAGTTGTGCTCTAAACCCATACAAATGGCACCCAAAACACTAGTAACAACTCCTAGATACACACTACAAAGTAGCATTGATCATTCACCTCGGCAGCCGCCGCCCACGGCCAGGCCGCCGCCGCTCTCCTCTCGGCCTTGCACTCTCCTCGCCGGCGCTCAACCCTCTTGGGTGGTCTTAGCTAGGCTCTCGCTTCGCTCGGCTCTGGGACAAGGTTAATCAAAGCCCACGAGAACTTAAGAAAACAATCGCAAGCAAAAATGGAACGTTTTACCTTGTTTTGGCTCTGATACCAAATGATGGCTTCCGCCCTTGGAGGATCGCTTCAGGGAAGGTAAAACTCCACAAACCGCTTGCCAATCCGTCAATGAGGGCATGGCTGTGTTTGAAATGCCAGAAATGGGCTCGAACGGAGGCACGGGAATGTGGTTCAGATCTTCGAGACGAAGTCACACGAACACAAACCGGATAGACGAACAACGACAACTAGGAGTCCACCCGGTTGCCTTGAACGACTTGTAGAACTCAAGGAGTTCACCTAGAGTTCAACAAGGTTTGATAAATCACTCACAAGAGTCCACTTGCAAAAGAAGTATCGGGTTGAGATTGAATGTCGTCGAAGTCCACCTAAGTGCTTTAAGTGCCTTGGAAGAGGGCATATGGACAAGGATTGCCCCTCTAAACGACAAGTCCTTCTTAACACTCTAGGGGACTATGAGTCTGAGGATGAGTGCCAAGAAGAAGTTGTTAAGGAGGAGGAGGAAGGAGTCAAAGAGCTCCATGAGTCTGATGGGTTCTTATTTAAGGCTGAAAAAGTGTGCATACCTATTTGTTCCTTGCGCATGTTACTCGTTGAAGAAGCCCATAAGGGTGGTTTAATGGGTCACTTCGGAAGGGACAAGACCTATCATATGCTATGTGCACATTTCTTTTGGCCACACATGCTTAGGGATGTTGAGCACCTTATTAAGAAGTGTTTGGATTGTCTTAAGGAAAAGTCTAGGTTGGAACCCCACGGCCTATACAGCCCATTGCCCATCCCAAGTGCCCCTTGGGAGGACATCTCAATGGACTTTATCGTGGGACTGCCTCGGACTAAGAGGGGACGTGATTCTATCTTCGTGGTAGTTGATCGTTTCTCTAAAATGGCTCATTTCATCGCTTGCCATAAGACGGATGATGCATCCAATGTAGCTGATCTCTTCTTTAGGGAAGTCGTGAGGCTACATGGTGTACCCCGGAGTATAGTAAGCGATAGGGATGTTAAGTTCCTTAGTTACTTCTGGAAGACGCTTTGGGGAAAGCTAGGGACGAGACTCTTGTTCTCTACCTCTAGCCATCCTCAAACGGATGGTCAAACAGAAGTCACTAATCGGACCTTATCAACCCTTCTTTGAGCCATTCTTAGGAAGAACCTTAAGGCTTGGGAGGAAGCTCTACCACATGTAGAGTTTGCTTATAATAGGACAGTCCACTCTTCTACTTCTTTATCTCCTTTTGCATGTGTTTATGGTATCAAACCCACTACTCCACTTGATCTTGCTCCTTTTCCTATGAAGGAGCGTGAAAGTTTTGATGCAGGAAAGCACGTGGAGTTCATCAAGGAGCTACATGCAAGGACTAAGGAGAAGCTGGAGGCATGTGCGGAGCGGAATGCAGCTAGGGCTAACAAGGGGCGCAAGCGCGTGGTGTTCCAACCAGGAGATCTCGTTTGGGTGCATTTGAGGAAGGAGCGCTTCCCGGAGCAGCGCAAGTCCAAGCTTGCACCTAGCGGAGATGGTCCATTCAAGGTGTTGCGCCGTGTCGGTGACAATGCCTATGTCCTCGACCTTCCGGACACATATGGTGTGAGTGCCACATTCAACGTGGCTGACTTGACTCCCTACCACACTCCGGATGTTGCCCAATCTGTGCTTCATGATCCATGGACGGATCCTCTCCAAGAAGGGGAGGATGATGGAGGACCATCCACACACCAACCACCATCCGGGCCCGTGACAAGGAGCCAAGCTCGTCGTCTCCAAGATGAGCTAGCCATGCTTATACATCAAGTTCCGGTGGAGGTTGCAACGGTCACATCCAAGGCATATTCGGTGACCATGGTTTCGAATGGATGAGTGTATGGCTTGTGTACACCTTCCATTCTTAGAAACCTTTCCTATTTTAGTATGCTTCAGCCGTGAGGGCTATTAACATTCTTAAACTCGGTTTACTCTTTTCATTCCGGTTTAGTATTGTTTTAGTGTTTAAAAGGCCGGTTCACTAGGAACTATTTAAGTCTTCTTGTCTTTCTAATTTCGGCAGCAAACCTTATTATCAAGAATACAATTTCTGATTTAGAAACTTCCCAAAAGAGAGGTTTTGTGAGTTTGCTCAATCCGAACTGGTTTTGGTCGAGTTGTGATTCTCAATTTCTTTCGAGTTGTTGATCCAAAGCGACACAAGGCATCCTCTTCGTGCTCTTGAGGATTCGTCCTCTTGTTGTGTGGAGTTGTAGAAGGCGAGGTCTATAGCTTTAGGAGTGGTGGTTCTTGGTTCAACCGATCCAAGGGTCTCCTAATTCGGGCTATTGGTTTCATCTATTCCTCTTGATCATTTCATCTTTCTTCCGCCATTTTCTTACTTTGATTGTCTTGTTTTTGTTGGGTAGAACGTTGCACACCAAGGTCGGGCCTCCCTACGGCGATCCCCGTATCATAATCCAATTGGGTATTTTTAAGGTTTAGGGTTAGGGTTAGGGTTTAAGGTATTTGGGTCTTTGTCATTACAGTACAGTATATGATATTTCTGGGTTTAGGAAGGATATTCAATATGTATATATGGCCCGAATGTTTTAGGGATTCTTGTATAAGAAAGTATGACTCTTTGAGATTCTGTGATGTTTTCCTTCAGTAGAAAAAAAATCAAAATAAGAATGTTTTCCTTTGTGCAACCAAGATTGACTGTACGCCACTTCAATTCGATTTTCGACTATGCATCAGTTGGTACTCTAAGATAAGCATACTTAGACAAGCTTTTCCCATGCTCGTTCACAAAACTTCTTGGAAGTTCCTATTTGAATTGAGTTTTTGAACTCCGAAGTAATGATGATCCTGAAAAAAGTTGTGATGCCCGGATAAGCGGTTCAGCTACAGGAAGCTTGTCGCCGCATAGAATGGCCAACATATGGTCCCATTCCGGACCGCCACCCCGTAGCTGAATAATGTCCCGAGCAAATGCTGTCGCCATGGCCAAACGTTGCAAAGCAAAAAAATTGTTATACGTGATTTTTGGGAATAATAATAACAAACAGTTAATATCAAACGAATTGGTGGAGAAACGTACTCTATGCGCATCCACAACAGGAAGAGGACCTTGCACAATACGAGGCTGGACTTGTGCGAGGGGGCTCACATACGGATGTGAGATATGGAGATACCAGTCCAGGTACTCGTCGTCCACATCCCACGCTGAGACGACCATCAGGCTCTCCAAAATGAATGGACATATATGCTCATCGAGATGCTCCCAACCGTCTCATGCGCGATCAAAACACAACTTGTACAGCTTATTCCCCGAAAACTTGACCTGGCATCGTGTGTGCAACAACTGTATGATATCCAAGGGCCTGCTCTGCCGATGTCCAAACTGGCGCATGACCTGATCGGGCATGTACGGCTCATCAACGTCCAGGAAAGCGATCGTCCCTCGGTATGTGAAGCCCCTATAGGCATCAGTAAAATCTAGACTGCCATACGGCGTCCATCGTACCTACAATGATAAAAAAGTACAATCGTGTAAATAATTATTCATAGAGACATAAATAACCATCCTCGAGCCGATACTCATCCAAAATACGCATGTAATGCCGGTTGTTGTCGAGATCACGCAGCGCGGTGCACTGGATATAATATCGAGCAGCGCGTCGCTCATCGTCATCCATGCCATGGAGGGGGTTTGGGTTCCCCGGGAAATATATGAAGTACATCCATATCCACGCCTACATATGAATTAATATATTTGGTTAACAATAATTTCAAAATTTTAATAATTAAAAAATAACGTTAATTTTACGTTTCAATTACCTGAAGCAGATAGGCGCACCCTGTTATGCTTGCAGCCATCCCCCGAGAAGCCTCGTTAAGGTTCCTATACAACGAGGCAAGCACCCCGGTCTCCCAAGCTGTGTCGACGACAAACCTCCAATCCTCGAACAACGGCGGTGTTTTCAACAACAGCTTGTTCGTGGACTTATCCACGAAAATGCTGCAAGACGTGGCGTGCCATATGTATGTCGCCGCTATCGACTGGGGCTCGTCATCCTCTATAATGTGTAGCAGGTGCACAAAATTATGAAAGGCACTAAGCCGACCCTTCCTAACTTCCTTCTACATATTCCTCTCGTTAACACCGTACATATACCTGAACAACTCCTGGCCCAATTTCTTCAGCTCGTCATCCGTACCTGCCAACAGTACACGGAAGAGAAACCCCTCTATGCTCAGCCCTAAGATCATCTCCACGTCATAAAGCGTGATCGTAATCTCGCCCCACGAAAAATGAAAGTTGTTCGCCTCAGGGTGCCACCTCTCGACGAAAGTTGCTATAAGAACGTGGTTAACCCGATCGAACTGAAAATTCCGGAGACCAGTCAATCCGGACTACTCCGCAAGCCAAATACAGCTGCCCTCAACCACCTCTATGGGAATGAAACTCCTCCAGCCCTCGAAGTCGATCAGACGGGTATAAGCCTTCAAACGCCGTACCAGGGGCGGTGCAGGCGGAGGAGAAGCGTGATGAGCCCCAACAGCCCCTAGATGCCAAAGAGGAAGAGGAATGAATGGAAGTCAAGAGTGATGGCCCGATCACAAGGGCTCGAGCTAAGGCCATCGCTTGAGCTACACAATCCATTGTCAACCGAGCAACTCTTAGCAAAGGCGCCGCAACCCCATTAGAGCCACACCTCCACATGATGACCACCATGGAAGACATTGGCTTCACCAAGGCCATGACAACCAAAGCACCGACGCCTTCATCCCCATGACATCCAAGGCGTCGTCCATGCCAAAGCCAAGCCTAGACGCGTGGCACCTATCCCTTGCTTTCCTATTTTAGTAGTTCATTCAAAGACTTTGCATTTACATTTTGGGTGAGTTAGGCCACTTACAAGTGGGTCTTCAGCCCACTTAAAACCCTAGACTATTTAAGCCAACTTGTGCCTTCCTTGCTCATTTGGTTGAAGATTAAAGGCTTAGAGCTTAGAGAAGTTCAGGTGGTCCTCCTTCAAGGATAGAGGTGGTCCTCCCCGGCTTATGCCTCCAATCTACACCACAAGCTTGGTTATCTTTGTCTCTTTCAATCAACAAGTATTTGCATTTGGGTTTTCAACACATCTTGTTCTTGGCTTTATATCTTTTCCAATCTGCCAAGGAACCTCTTTGGAGGCTTCCCTTGGCCTTGGCCTTGTCAACGCCTATATCCACCACCATTGGCTCGTGAGATCCTCTTCATTTGCCGGCGTCCACCTTTGTCGGAGCTCCGCCGGCCTCATCATCTTACATCCTAGTTTCTGTCTTCAAGAGGAGTCCAAATGGGGTCCAAAGAAGCCATCTTTCCTAGGAGAGGAAGAGAGGAGCTTGCTTGTGCCACGATCAAGCCCTTCCGGTGAAGCAAGGCCTTCAAGCCTCCTTGTTTCACACCAAATTGGTATCAGAGCTCAGCGGCCAAGCTAAGTGTTTTCTTCTCAATTTTTTTTTCATTTTTGTGTTATTCATGCTTTGATCTTCACTACAAGAAAACCCATTTTTTGCAACGACTAAAGTCGTTGCGATACATAGCAAGTTGTTGCGATACATAGTTTTTGCAACGACATTTGTCGTTGCAAGGTCGTTGCCCGTAACCCCGTAGTGAAAGGTTTTTGCAACGACAATTTTTGTTGCAAAAAATAGCCTTTTCACAACGACATGGTTTGTTGCAAAATATTTGTCGTTGCAATACATTGACAATATTTTGCAACAACCTTTTCCGTTGCAAAAAAAAAAACATTTACAACAACTTATGTCGTTGCAATACATTGACAATATTTTGCAACAACCTTTTCCGTTGCAAAAAAAGGTAACATTTACAACAACTTATGTCGTTGCAATACATTGACAATATTTTGCAACAACCTTTCCGTTGCAAAAAAAGGTAACATTTACAACAACTTATGTCGTTGTAATACATTGACAATATTTTGTAACAACATTTGCCGTTGCAAAAAAAAGGTATCAATTGGTAGCATAGTTTGTTTTTTGCAACAAACTATGTCGTTGCAATACATAAACTTAAAAAAGGTAATACATTTTTTGTTTTGCAACGACTTGTGGGTGTTGTACTAAACAGTTATTTTCCGATGACCTGTTATAACAATTCTTATGACTCATTTCAGTTCATACAACATGTATCCAAGATCATAACAATAATAACTTCGACTATATAACCTTTAGAAATCTGTTCAAAATACAAAATATATCCATAATTATCAAAAAGATGTCTAACATCCAAATTATCATCCCCCAACCTGCATCAAATATCATACGACCTGTATCCAAAATCATTTCATAATAATCCCTTCGACAATATCCAAAAAAGGTCAACCTTCAAAGCTTCGACATCCAAAAAGAAGGTACCAATTGCTTATTGAAAATTATTCCCAACCTGCATAGTTACAATATCATTATTCAGCTACTATTATCTTCCTACCTTCTTGCTAGACTATGAATAAGGAATATGAGATGAACTATTAAGAAGAAATCTGTGATGAACTAAAAAAAAAAAATTATCTATTGGCATAATTACGGAACACCCCTATTTGCAAGTTGCTGTAACATTTCCCGCTTGAAATCTTCCATTGCTTGTTGTTGTTGTGCTTTATATTCTTCTAATTCTTGTTGTTGCTTTTTTTGGCTCTCTTCCAATTCTTGGTGTTGCTTTTGTTGGCTCTCTTCTAGTTCCTTTATCCTTTGGTCTTGTTCCTTTATCCGTTGGTCTTGTTCTTGTATTTTTCCTTGTTGTTCCAAAAGCCTTTGTTGTTCCATCTGGTGCTTTCCTTTGGTATAACCGCGTAAAGCAGTCCCTTTTCCACAAACATACCCAGACCTTGGCTCCAGAACTTGTGTCAATATTTCCTCTTGTGTCATTGAATCACCAACTGTAGCAACTACATTTTTCAATTTTTCCTTCAACAAAATGCAAAAGAAGTTTAGAAACAGACTTATTAAATAATTTCAAACTTCCTGCATTAGAATCTATGAGACATACATGAATTATTTTAGAACGTGTTCCATCAGCCCATTCAAGTTTGTCTTCTTTATTTGTATGTGTGTGCTCAATAAGCCATATCACATCTGCAGAAGGCTTCACGCCGTCGTTCTCTTTTATCTAGTACATCATAAAATAATTATTAATAAATTCACTATAATTAAAATGAATCACAAGTGCAAATATACTTAATTAACTATTAATTAAGTCTTACCATTATATCCTCAACTTCAACAAAGGCTAAATTTCCAGTAGTGTGAACACATCTATTCTCAGACAATCTATTTTTGGAGTTCCTTTGGCTTACAATCTATATGATAAATCACGTGGAAGATTAAAATCTATAAGGAACAACCATGAAGCTAGAAAAATGCATGTTATATGAGTAAATACCTTGAATTCATCTGAACCATAATGATTTACACACCCCATTGCACTTGAGGTAAATCGGGTGGAGGATTTTTCAAGCGTTCAAGATCTGTTTTTCCACATTTAGGACTCTTGTAGTAATAATGCAATCGACATTTCCATAGCCTATATAAACGTTGCATTGTATCTAAAACGAAATTATGCATCTTCAAGTTGCAACTGGAATCACTAACTTGAAACTTATCCTGCAAGGCCAAAATAATATAACACATGGTGAGTTCAAGACATCACATCATCAACCAATTTATCCCTAAAAATCGACCACTGTCAATTCCATTGAAAATTCAGATCTTTCCTTCATCAATCAGGGAGAAAGTTTAACAAAATCAAACTATAGATCATCAGCGAATAGACAGATCAAGACATGATGATTCAAGACCTAATCAATCTGTAAATTTTTCCAAATAAAATAAAGCAGTATGACATATCTTCTTCAGCAGAAACATGATGGCAAGAATCACCCAAAAACAAGAAGATACAATCAATGTACTACATTGCAAATCAGAGAAAATAAACTTTTTATACATTAATTAATGTGGTTATACCTAAATCCAAACAAATAATAGAACAATTTTGCAAATCAAAAGAAAAATAAATAAAAAATACCTAAATCTCCTTCCACATGTTGTCACCTGCAACAGATAAAGCTTCTTTCCAATTCTTAACATTTAATGGAGCTTTGGTCCTCACTACACGACCACAATCATTCACCAAATGTCGTGCATTTTCTCCAATTGCTCGATCGATTTCATCAGGAATCTCAACGGTTAGTTTTGAGCCTTTTCCTTTGATTTTCATATCAACCACAAAACTTTTATACTTCCCTCTACTACCTCTTGCCCTTGTGTTACTTGTAGCTAATAACATGCAATGAATGAAATGTATTATCTTAGTTGTTTGTATAACCACAATACAATTTTTAAACTAGTACCAAAAACATTCATTTTACCTTCATTTACACTCGAGTCCCCATTTGTGGTTCTTGCTTGCTCCTCCACGACACGATTGATGTTTACTTCCCTAGGACAAGGAACTACAGCTTCATTCACTTGCAATGACATAGCAACTCTGCTAGCTAGTTTAGTCATCCTCTTTCTTTTACCAAGTATATCTACAACCATATATATACACACATTTATTATTAATAGCTAGAAGAACTACCGAACTCTGTCTATTAAAGCATAGGAACCAATGTGGCAGAATCAACAGCATATATTCAATGATAATAACATACCTTCAGTCCTCTCATCATTCACAAAACCTTCAGATTAACAATCAATGTCTGGCTCTTCTTGAACTTGCTCTTCTTGAACATGCTCTTCTTGAACCTGCTCATCTTGAACTTGATGTAGATTTAGAACATGCTCGAGATTAGTGTGACTCAAAATCGATTGCTTTCTTTGTGCTTCTCTGCATGTTGCTCGTTGTCTTTCTAAATCTATATGAGCATTGCGTAATAACCAAACCATATCAACAACCAGAATCAAAATAAAGCTTAATAAAAACAATGGAATCGAAGCATATATATTATTACTTTTTGTAACAAGTTCAACATCCATGTCAGATGGAACATTTTGCACCCTTTTAGTAAGTGCAGACTTTGTCATCATTGTTCCTGAATTTAGTAAGACCAAAACTCATAGTCAAAGTGCAACATGAAATGTAAATACAATATACATGTTTTGAAGGAAATATAGCTAGATTACAATTAATAATTTACCTTTTCCATACAATGTACCACCATCTTCTGTATTACACCCATTGATTCGAGTAGATCGGATCATATCCTGAAGTCTTCCAGGAGCAATAACACTACGACTGTTGGGTTTCTTTCCTCCTCATCTTCCAGTCATCTTTACTGCTTTCTCTTCCTCTTCCTTAACAAGCTGAGTAAAAAAACTAGAGAACATATCATTTGGTTAATATTTTCACATGAGTTGCATAAATAAGAGGCGATTATGAATCAAAAACCGAAAGACAGAAAAATAAACCCAGATAAGTCATACTAATAACACCAAAAGTATAGTGTTCATAAAAACAAAGTTATCACATTATAGAATGCAATAATAACATAACACAAAACAATACGATTGTCATTCTTTTCAGACAAATGGTTCTTCTTCATCATCAAACTCTTCTTCATCTTCTTCACTTGAGGTCTCAAACTCTTCAATTTCACCATCATTGATGAAGTCATCATCTGCCTTCATTTCCTCAATCAACTTTTTGACCAATTCAACAATTTTAGCTTCGCATTCGACCACAAAATCATTTGTAGCTAACGATTCAAGGGAGAAGTTAATATCCATGGAATCACTACTTTGCTCTTTAACAATAGCCTCCACTTGGCATATCATAGAACCTATAAGATAACAAGTATGTACAAGAAAATTGTATAACATTTCAATGTGTCCAAAATTGTATAACATTTCAAGGCATAAATCAATTCCTGCATATATATGATATGATGCAAATTGTCTTAACAACTAGAATATAAATTGTAATAGTGCAACTAGAATGTGTGGAACTTATTTCTTTTGACAATATCTAATAGAATAACATACAATTGTACAAGAAAACCTACCTTAGGATATGAGCAGCAATTTGATATGCATAGAGATGAAGCCACAAGATTGAAACCAAACTGAGATCAATACCAATAAACCCTTGCTGTAGTAGTGGTGAATCCAGCCCCGTCTTTGGCCTGCACAAAAAAAAAAGAATTAACAAGTATTCAGCTGATCGATGAGGACCCAGAACATTATAAAGTATAAACAATTACAAAGCAAGACTACTATTAGCACCAACGGAAGATATTTCTAATAGGTTAACAATAACTTATGTCTTGGAGTTAAGCTATTACTATCAGCAAACACCCCAGGAAACACAAAGGACTTGAACTCTAAAGCCTAATACTATCAATAACTAATGTCCTAGAGTTAATCTAATCCTATCAGTAACTAATGTCCACTCTAAAGTCTAAAGTAATTACAATAGTCACTAGGAAGAAGAGATTGTCAGAAGCAAAATGTAAGAACTAGGAAATAAACTTTTTTAGCTAAAAAGTGTTTATAAATAATAAAATTCAGACAACATTACATCTTTTACTACAACATTTCACTGTGAAATACGATTAAAGAACCTATACACTACAACAATCAAGAGCAGTCCATAAAAATATATAAGCTCAATCCAGAGTTTTGATAATTTTCCTCACTAAGTGTCCAAAAACATGAAGGCATATTAAACAAGTAATTCATCAAATGTCCCTTGTGGGTTGTTTGGCCCGGCCCGACCCACATATTATTTTTAATCTCCTGTAAATATTTGATGCTTTGTATCCTTCAAGAAGTGTTCTTCTGTCCATGTACGCAACATCAACCAACCATTTAGCAGTTGTTAGAACCTAGAAGATAACAAGTATGAATCTAATTCTTAATTCTGGATTATTCATGACCCCACTATGATTTGATTAAAAATATTAACAGACAGAAGCAACAAGAATAAGCACACTTCCATAAAGGGGATATTTCTCCACCATATTAATAAGCAAGTTTCACTCTTGAATGATTCTCTTTCACTTCAAATATTGAGTTGTAGTGATATGACAAATCAACATCAAGCTCAGAGCCACTCTCATTGAGGTCAAAGATGTGAATATGACATTATGTATCTTGGTTCAGCATTAATGAAGAAATTCATGGGTATCCTAGTTATAACCCTCAAACACCAATGCCTAAACATATGCCCCGTAACATTAAAAATTATATGGGGGTTGTAGATTAAAAACATAAAAAAAAAGTTCACGTTCATATATTACAACTGTGCAATTCTGGGAGTGACATAATTCAGTCAGGGAATTATGTAGCATTTCCCATTCCCATTTTGCACCCAAAGTGCATCTTCCCAGCTTGTGTTTGCACAAGTTCATATCACAATTGCTAGGGTGTGAATAAAACATTTATAAATATTGCAGGGCATGGTGAAAGAATATATCTCGTAGCCTTGTGATCGATATAATATTTTGAGCCAATGTCTAATTTAGATCGGTGTCATCCAGTCCATATGAAGAATTAGATGAATTTGACCAAAAGAGCAAGGACATTCCACAACAGAATCCAATCCTAAATTGAACAAAAGGAATCACCAGAGAAACTACTTCCCGCTTCAGATTCAACACGAAAGGAAAGGGGTAGCAATAGATCCGAAAAATGAAACAAACAGATCAGCTAGCACGATTATACGGATTGACACAAAATCAGCAAGATTGGAATAAAGATACAAATTGCTCCTAGCAACACTAGATCGTATAGAAACATGGAGATCTCAAGATCAACGAAACCAAATAAACTGATTTGACAACAATGAACATTGAAAACTGAATTGTGTCACTTACCTTTCAATTCCGGTATCGAGAGGTCAGAGAAATACGAACATGTAGAAAGGGAAAGAGACAACAGAACTAGAGATCAGAGAGAAGGGCTTGCAATTGTCTGCTTCTCTGCACAGATATTACAGTCAAAATACAAGAAAAAATACGAAGGCTTGAGACAAAATTTATTCGAGCGCGGAAGAATGGCTACTGCGAAGAGAAAGAAAGATTGAATAGATTACCTACTGTGAAGTGCGAATTGGCTCGATTGGCGAAAGAATGGCTACTAGCGGTTGCCGACTGGATCCGTCACTAGGGGTTGGGTGCACGACAACCTTATTCGAGCGCGGCGAGGGAGTGGGAGCGGTGTCCGAGGAGCGCAGGTGCCGGAGGAGGTGAGAGACTGAGAGTAGGTTGAAGAAGTTGTCATCGTTGTCGTCGTCGTTCGAAGCAGATGGTGGAGCGAGCCTAGGTCGCCGGAGCAGATGGTGGAGGGAGAAGAAGCATCGAAGCGATGATTGTTTCTAGGGTTTTTTTCTGATTTGGATGAATGAACTGGAGATCAGAGCGAGCCTAAGTCTTGGCTTTTTTCTATTTTTGGCTCCATATTTAGCAACAACTTGTCTTTGTAAATATAATAAGAAAGTATTTACAACAAAACTATCGTTGCTATTCCGTTGTAAAATTTTTCGTAACAACACTGTCGTTGCAAAAACTGAAATCCAATTTAATTGCTGGCGCTATTTTTATTTCTTTTGGAGGGAAATGAAGATTTTATTTATCGCTACAGTATTAGTAACGTCTATTATGGTGTCGTTGCAAAAAATAACTTTTTTGCAACGACAGACTTTGTCGTTGTAAAATGTTGTTGCAAAAAATGGTTTTTCTTGTAGTGCTTGCTCTCCACATAAAATTATATTGCAAAAGCCAAAAAAAATTATGTCGCCTTGTCACCACCGCCCACCACCCTCCAGCCGCCGCCTCCCACCTTGCCGCCGCCCACCTCCCCTCCACCACCACCCTGTCGTACCAGCTGCATTGTTAAGGTATAAGACAACTCCTTTGCCCCTTCCCTTAGCCCTTCCATGTGATCTCTACCAAAGTGGCAAAGCCAATACTTCACTTGGTCAAAAGCAAATATCTCTAAAGCCATTTTGGGTAACTTCTAGCTTGCTTTACTTTCCTTAGCTTGTGTGGGGTTTTGTGTTTGTCTTGTGGTGATTTGGATGGAAAGGTAAGTGATGCGGGGATTAGCCGTGAGTGGCCCAATCTAGACGCCAAGAGACTCGAATGGAAGATGGAGGTGAAAACAAGAGAAAACACAAGAGAACAAGTTAGCAAATGATAGGAAACAAAGAAATAAACAAGGATATAGGAACAACCAAAAGATGCAATGGAGAGACCCTTGGCAAACAATGTCGCCAATAACCAAACCAATGTGCACAAACGACCTTTCCTTCTACAATCCCCCACAACGATGGACGTGTCCAAAGAGCAAGAGAAGGAGGCGAGTGAAGCCTTGGAGCACCAAGATCATAGACGAAATTGACACAACGCAAGAGCAACCTAGCAAGTTCGAATCAACCATGGAGAACACTCTCCCATGAGAGCTCTCAAGCTCATGTGCTCAAAGCAACATTTTCATATCATCAAAAAGTCCCTACAAATGACAAGCAAAAAGCCTTATATACTACCTAAAGACAAAGGCCAAACAAGCCAACAAAGGGCCCACACAAAGGCACTTAAAAGGGTCTTAAAATACACTTAAAAGAACAAGGAAGAAAGTCCCCAAGTGGCCCCCACAAGAAAGCCCCGGACTTCCCTCAACTCGACTAACAAAACAGTCAACAACTCAGTTGACAACTCGGCCGAGTTGTTGGCCGTGTCAGCATTCTGGGGCGAGAACTCGGCTGGTCACTCGGCCGTGTTGTGGGCCGAGTCAGTGGCTGGAGCCCCCGTCTCTTGTGGCCTTCATTCTCCCATGCAAGGCTTGGCTCGGAAGGTGACCAAGGTCCTTAGCGTAGGTTCGGTGAAGTCCTCGACTAAGGTGGGTTCCCTTGAAACGTGGAGGCTCGCCAAGTTCTTGAGCTCCTCTTGCATACACTTGGTTTGAGCTCTTGTGCGTGAACCATCTTTCTTTGTGTGCATCTTGGGTGAAGGCTCAGATGCTCCTGCATCAATACGCTTGGCTCGAGCCCTTGTGAGTGGACCATCTTCTCTTGTGGGCGCCTTGGATGAGATCTCGGATGCTCCCGCATCAGTAAGTCTTTTATGGCAAAGTCTTCTCTCTCTTTTTCTAAGTCAAAACAAGAGCTTGCTCACATCAAGAGTAAGTTCTAAGTCTTCCAAATTCCCCTTGGTTGCCGCCCTATTGTAATTTTCGGACGGCTTCCCAAGTCAAAAAAATAAAAAAATAAAACAGAAGTAAAAAAAAGAGCAAAGCAAAGTTTTTTGCTAGACTTGGAGAAGCACCCATCACTTGGAACCAAGGTTCATTGATAAAAGGCAGGCTCGTGAAGTCCACAGTGCAAGGTGAAGCCCCCAGACCTCCAAGGAATCGACTACAAGATTCCTGCCAGAGTTAGATCTGGAAGTCTAGATGATATCCTCAAAATTAGAGCGTGAACGGATCTGGGAATCGAAAGATATGGTGAACCTACTGAGGGAAGGGTGTTTGGTTGATGTACGTGAAGGAAGGTTGGATGAAGGAAGCGTTGATGATGATGGATCTGTGTGAAGGTGATGGATAAGTGGACTCCTTAGGGTGGATATCACACACCACTCAAAGAAGAACAATTTGATCAACAAACATGGGATATGACGCACCCTAGTATGTGTTAGGATTTGAACGTAGTAACGACAAGAAAACAAGACAAAGAACACAAGAATTGTTAACCCAGTTCGTCAAGAATGACTACGTCTGGGGGCACTACCAAGCCATGATACTTTTTCTCTCTTTAAATGTGATAAACGACGACTTAAAATTACAATTGATCAACTAGGGTTTAAATAGCAAGACACGGATTAACCTAATGTACCCAAAAAAAAAAACACAACACGTAAGAATTGGCCCAGCGCCCACCGCGGGACGGCAGCTCCTACCGCGGGGCGGCGGCCCCCACCGCGGGGCGGTGACTCCCACCGCGGGCTTCCACCACGAGGCGTCAATCCCACCGCGACCCGGCGGTAACTTCCAGTTAACCTCTCTTGCAAAATCGGCGTCTGCCGTGGGGCGTCCAGTTCCACTGCGACCCGGCGACAACTCTCAGTTGCCTTCTCTGCAATCCCTAGCTTCAGGCTCCACAAACCCAACAATCTCCCACCTGGAGACTGACTCCAATCATAATCGTCCTCCTCATCAATCCATAGCTGGTAGTAGTGCCAAGCCTTCAACTCAGTTACCAAGGCCAGTTGAAGCCATGCAAAAAGTCAACTTTTCTAAGGTCACAACCTTAGTCAGCATGTCTGCAGGGTTCTCAGTTCTACGAATCTTCGTCAGCTGCAAGACCTTTCTTTCCAAGAGATGCCGTATGTAGTGATACTTCAACTCTATGTGCTTAGTCCTCGAATGAAACGCTGGGTTCTTTGCCAAGTGGATAGCACTCTGACTGTCACTGTACAGAATACTGTCCCCCTGCTCTTTCCCCAATTCACGCAAGAAGTTCTGCAACCATACCATCTCCTTGCTCGCCTCAGTCACTGCAACATACTCAGCTTCTGCAGTAGACAACGCCACAACTTTCTGCAGCTTAGAAGCCCAAGAGACCGCAGTACCACCCAATGTAAAGACATACCCGGTTGTACTCCTTCTCTTGTCGAGGTCACTTGATGCCAAGTCTGCATCCACATACCCTGCTAGCACGACTTCTTTGCCTTCAAAATACAAGGCTTGCTCTGCGGTACCTCTCAAGTATCTCAGGATCCATTTCACAGCTTCCCAATGCTCCTTCCCTAGGTTCCCCATGAAGCGACTAACCACTCCCACTACATGTGCAATATCCGGCTTTGTACACACCATTGCATACATCAAACTGCCAATCGCTGAAGCATAGGGAGTCCTCTGCATCTGCGCACGCTCTTCTTCGCTCTTAAGTGAGTCCCTTTTAGATAGCTTGAAATGGCTACCCAAAGGGACTTTTGCTGGCTTTGCATCATGCATACTGAATCTCTTCAAGACCTTCTTGATATACTCAGCCTGCGACAAATACAACTTCCCAGCCTTCCTATCTCGATCAATCCGCATGCCCAGAATCTGCTTAGCCTCTCCAAGATCCTTCATAGCGAACCGCTCAGACAATTGCTCCTTCAACTTGCTCACTTCTCGAGCACTTGAGCCTGCTATCAGCATATCATCAACATACAACAACAATATAATATAGCCTTTGTCAAACTTCTTGAAGTAGCAACAATGGTCAGCTTCACTCATCACGAACTCAATCTCGTGCATGAATCCATCAAACTTCTTGTACCACTGCCTCAGAGCTTGCTTCAAACCATACAAGCTCTTGTTCAGCTTGCACACAAGCTCAGCATTCCCCTTTGACACATAGCCCTCAGGTTGCTTCATGTAGATGTCTTCATCTAAATCCCCATGAAGGAAGGCCGTTTTTACATCCATCTGCTGTAACTCCAGGTTCTCGTATTTCTGCTGAAATCTCTTCACAACCAGCCTTGCCTTGTAACGCTTGCTTCCATTCGCCTCCTCCTTTATCCGGTAAACCCACTTGTTGTGCAATGCCTTCTTGCCTGCTGGAAGCTCAACTAACTCCCAGGTTCCGTTGGTCATCAACGAATCCATCTCATCATCCATGGCGAGCTTCCACTTGCTCACATCTTCTCCACGAGATGCCTCTGCATAACACTCTGGCTCACCACCATCAGGCAACAACAGATAGTAGTTTGACGGCGAATATGTATCAGGCGATCCACGCACTCTGGTGGACCTTCGCAGTGGAATCACTGGGGTACTCGGCTCCTCCTCAGTCACGGCCTCCTGGTCAACTCGGACCGCCTTGCTCCCACCCGAGTTTGAGATGTCTAACTCCACAATCTCAGGTTCAGAACTAGCTGTTTCTGATGCACCCAGACTATCCTTGTACATCACCTGCTCATTGAACATGACGTCTCGACTGCGAATAACCTTCTTGCTCTGCTCATCCCAGAACCGGTATCTGAAATCATCACCACCATATCCGATGAACGTGCACTTGACAGACTTTGCATCCAACTTGCTTCTCTCAACAAGAGAAATGTGAACATATGAAACACATCCAAATATCCGAAGGAAAGACAAATTTACCTCTTTGCCACTCCAAGCTTCCTCTGGTATCCCATTCTCCAAGGGAGTTGATGGCCCTCGGTTGATCAAGAATGCAGCAGTGTTTACTGCATCCACCCAGAACATCTTTGGAAGCCCACACTTCAGCCTCATGCTCCTAGCATGCTCATTCAGGGTCCTGTTCATACGCTCAGCGACGCCGTTCTCCTGAGGGGTTCCTTTTAAGGTCTTCTCCATGTGAATTCCATTCTCAGCACAAAAGTCCTTGAACTCGCGAAGCTCATACTCCCCACCATTATCAGATCTCAAGCACTTCACCTTAAGACCTGTCTCAGTCTCTACTAGAGCCTTCCACTTTCTGAAGGAATCAAACACATCAGATTTTTTCTTCAAAAAATAGACCCATACCTTTCTTGTAGCATCGTCAATGAAGGTCATGTAGTATGACGCTCCACCCAGAGATGTCACAGGTTCTGGTCCGCACAATTCGCTGTGGATCAACTCCAACTTCTGCTTCTTCAAGGTTCTGCCTCCTCTCGCAAAGCTCACTCTTTTCTGCTTCCCGAGCACATAGTCCTCACACAACCCGATCTCAACGGACTTAAGACCTGGCAGCAAGCCCTTCGAGCATAGCACCTGCATCCCTTTCTGACTCATGTGGCCCAGACGACAATGCCACAAATCTGCATCACAGTTCACTCCTGCAACAGCAATGCTATCACGGACGTTGCTCGTCATGTACAGCGTCCCCTCCTTCTTTCCACGAGCTACCACCATAGCTCCCTTGGTTATCTTCCAGTTGTTACAGCCGAAGGTTACTTCATAGCCCTCGTCATCCAACTGGCCAATGGAAAGCAAGTTTCTCTTCAAACCAGGAATATGCCTCACTCCATGCAACTACAGCACAGATCTGTTTGGCGCTCTGATTCTGACATCACCCTTCCCTATGATTTTGAAAGCCTCATCATCAGCAAGATAAACCTTTCCAAAATCTCCAAAGGTGTAACAATCCAAGATATCAGCACTGCTGCAAGAATGAAACGAAGCTCCAGAGTCTAATACCCAAGACTCCAATGGACTGCTCGCGCTCAGAATAGATGCATTTGCAGTGGTTCATGTCGTTGAATCGCTCAGAGTCAATGCGTCTGCAATATCCTCACTGGCTGAATTCGCTGACTTGTTCTTCAACGGTGCTTTACATTCACTCTTGTAATGACCGTTCTCATCACAATTCCAACACTTGATCTTGCTCTTGTCCTTGGGCTTATCCTTCCCTCTAGACTTTGATCTGCCACAATTCGACTTCTTAGAGTCTGACCTGCCCCTGCCATCCGTATTCAAGGCTGATCCAGAGGTAGAACCTGACGCCTTCCTGCGAATTTCTTCGCTGATAATCAGATCCTTCACTTCATCAAACTTGATCTTTGCCTTCCCCGCCGAAGCACTAACAACAGTAACTGTCCCGCTCCAACTCTCTGGTAAAGAAGACAACAAGATTAGGGCTTGTACCTCATCGTCGAAATCAATCTGCACTGAACTCAGTTGGGCGATCGTCATGTTGAACTCGTTCAAGTGATTGGCGACCGCTGTACTCTCCGTCATCCGCATATTGAACAACCTTCGCATCAGGTGAACCTTGTTCACCGCAGAGGGTTTCTCATACATCGCGAAAAGAATTTCCAGCATCCCCTTCGTCGTCTCTACCTTGATCGTGTGATGTGCCGTGACAGCGACAGGCGGATCACCCTCATCGCTTTCCTGTCCAGCAACTTCCACTCGTCTTCCTTCATGTCTTTCGGCTTCTCACCCAGCGGCAAATACAAATCTTTACCATACAGGTAATCATCGATCTGCATCTTCCAGAATCCGAAATCCGTGCCATCGAACTTCTCCACTGGTGACTTTCCGCTTCCCATCGTTACTTCCAGAACTAGCTCTGATACCAGTTGTTAGGATTTGAACGTAGTAACGACAAGAAAACAAGACCAAGAACACAAGAATTGTTAACCCAGTTCGTCAAGAATGACTACGTCTGGGGGCACTACCAAGCCAGGATACTTTTTCTCTCTTTGAATGTGATAAACGACGACTTAAAATTACAATTGATCAACTAGGGTTTAAATAGCAAGACACGGATTAACCTAATGGGCCCAAAAAAATAAAAATTAAAAACGTGAGAATTGGCCCAGCGCCCACCGCGGGGCGGCAGCTCCTATCGCGGGGCGGCGGCCCCCACCGCGGGCTTCCACCGCGAGGCGCCAATCCCACTGCGACCCGGCAGTAACTTCCAGTTAACCTCTCTTGCAAAACCGGCGTCTGCCGCAAGGCGTCCAGTTCCACCGCGACCCGGCGGCTACTCTCAGTTGCCTTCTCTGCAATCCCTAGCTTCAGGCTCAACAAACCCAACAGTACCTCCACAAACCCAACAGTATGAAGATCGGAGTTGTTCGATATCACACACGAACAAGAATAGAATTTCTGGAAAATTCTCCAAGAGAAACTCGAATTTTTTCTTAATTTTTTAATCAGATTCAAATGTGCTTACAAGGGTAGTCGAAGCCTGCTTAAATTGGCCACAAAACACACAAGTTACACCCTTTCAAGTGGCCACATTAATCATTCATAGACTCTTGACTTTTCCTATTTATTAACTAATCAACCTGACTTCAAAATGGTCTCATCTTCTAGAATTACGTGGCTTAGGGAGTTAAGTGGGCCTCCATAAAAAATGGGCCAGTTTGTACGAGTGAAAAAAATTGGGTCCATGCTCAACGCAGCTATATCATCTTGGCGCGACGACGTGTGTGGAGTGCGATGTTTGGGAGTCTTGGGCACACTTCCCTCGGCACTCATGGGCTGAACGGACTCTTCTTTGTCACTTGAGTCAATGGAAGCCTTAGTGTACAGGACAAGTGGTGGAGCAACCGGTGGAATGATGTCCTCCTTGTGTGGCGCCGACGCTTGGACTTGATCAACTTGGCTGGTGTCACTTGCTTGCACTTGGGGCTCTTGGTGGCTTGAGGTGTCTAGCTCTTGATTGGACGTAGTCACATCATCCTCCCCTCCAAGGAAAGGATTCGACCTCGAATCCAAGTGCCCTACATGAAAATCAAAAAAATGAGGCTCTTGAACTCCACCAAGAAAATTGGAGTCACGAAAATTTCAAGTTCTATATGAAATGCGAAGATGCATGCACAAACTATTCCACTCTTCTTCCTAGTCCTACGTTGAAGTTTAGGAAACCAACTAACAACATAACACGCATGCTTGTACAAAATAATAGTATGAACTAGATGCATCCCACATGACATGTATTGAGCAAGGGAACTTGGGTGCATGCATGAGTACCTAGTTCTACGTTCAAAAACAAATTTAAGCACTTGGAATTCTCTACTCCTTGAAAGATATTCATTATCAAACGAAGGGAATAATAGAGTAGAAAGCAAAGTAATGGCATATGATACTTCCCTAGAATGAGTCCTAGATTGGACTTCCTTCTTCGCAAGGTCAGAATCAGAATCTTCGGCCAATTTGACATCTTTTGCATCAACCTCGTCTTGTAGAAGAAATGGCAAGCTTGAAGGAACCATGTGTGTCAAAATGAGCTACATTTGATTTTAGGCCAACACTTGCGTCTTGGAAGAATTGGAGAATGGATCCAAGATTTCCTCCTTTTTTCCATTGGTTCAAGCTCTTTTCCGTTGGCCATAGACGATGGTGATTCAGTAGCAAGAGCATCCTCATCTTTAGCCTCTTTTTGAACCACCAAATTGTCTTCCTCGGCATCATGTCCCTTAAGCGGCTCTTCTTTGCTGCCTAAAACTAGGGATATGTGACTAGCATTCGGTTCACTCTTGACCTCCTCTCCCACACAAGCATCAACCAAAGCTTCACTCTCAAAGGATCCTTCTCGGTTTGGACAAGTTTCAGCCAAGTGACCTCACCCATCACACATTACACATACAATATCGCGTGTCCTAACCCGGGGCGGTGGAGGCACTATTTCTATGCCCTTGGACATGCTAAACGATGAGTTTGGTGAGTCATAGACTCCCTTTACCTGCACGGAAGGGTTAGAAGAATAATAATATGGCCCAAAATAAGGGAAAAGTCGATACCTTGGTGGCATGTCCCTAGGAGCTTGTTGTTGCCGCCTAAGTGGGGGGAGATTCCTTTCTCTAATGTGCTCCCTTGGACGTGGGTGACTTAGTACATT
Organism: Rheum nobile; assembly: GCA_027886185.1. NCBI lineage: Eukaryota > Viridiplantae > Streptophyta > Magnoliopsida > Caryophyllales > Polygonaceae > Rheum > Rheum nobile. The sequence continues at coordinate 92,094 of WOAB01000656.1, read as the reverse complement.
CTGTCGATGAAGCAAAGTAGGGCTAGTAGGAGCCATGGGGTATGTCCGTTCTTGAGGCCTATTAATAGGATCTCTAGCTCCTTGTCCTTGTCCCAAATAATCCTTGTAGGTGCTCGTGTGAGTTTGGGAGTTAGGGTACTCACCATAAGCCCGAAAGTAAATATAATCCCTTATTGACATTCGTCCCAATTCAGACATCTCCATGAGTTCTTGTCGCCAGAAATTCCGTTGGGAGTCTCTTTACCAACAACTCAGTCCAGCGAACAACATCTCACACAAGGACTCACAAATCCAAACTTACCAATGGACCTTAGGCCGCGTAAGAACTCAAAACTTTTGATCAAAGTCAAGAAAACTCAGGTGCGCAAGCAATCCTAGAAATAGAAAAGCCTAAGACACCTAAACTTGGTTTCAAAGATCAAAGAGAAAATTGCATCTCAAGTCACACACATAATCAAGTGATGAACCTGAATTACTTGTTTAACAAATCCGAATCAAACAACTTCAAGGAAGCTACTAAATGTTCAGCTTGGTGTGATCCTCAAGACGAAACCTAGTGGTCTCTGCTTGGCCGCTTTTTCTTATGGGGACGTATATTAGTGCCCTCTTACTTTTTCTCACCAAGTCCGAGTTTTACGCCCTCTAAAGGGGGGAATTCAGGTCTTGCGCTTGAAGAGCCTTTGGCTTGGCAAAATTATGTATGATTCTATTTCTTTTTATATTGTATGCACAAGGTCCTAGAGTTTAATATACACTAAGAGGTTGGGCTTCCTAATGTATAATATACACTGTATCCCTTGGATCACACGGTAAAGTCTAGAACTTCCCCATTACCTTGTGTTGATTGGTTCAAATTAAATCAAGCATGCATTAGACACATTTAACAACTTAATCATACATCAACATGAAAGTTTATTGCAATTAAAACAGGCCGGCAGTTGGCTAAAATGAAAGGACACAAGCTTAAGCAACAAGCTAATTAACAACGGTAGTTTGGATATTCTTGGATGGCTTGTCTTCAACCTTGAGACAACACCAAACAAGACGAATCTAAACTCAAGGAAAATGCAACAAAATTCAGTAGGGAAACACCAAAGGAAACGCAACAAAAATGCATCAAAATTCAGGAGAAAATCAAAAGACACTCGACTCTTCAACGACAACACTTCTATGCTTGCGAATCTGATTTAACCAACTTCAAATCAAGGTTTCGAGAGCTTTTACCTTACGAGCTCTGATACCACATAATAAAAGGCAGGATCGTGAAGTCCACAGTGTAAGGTGAAGCCCCCCAGACCTCCAAGGAATCGACAGCAAGATTCGAGAATTCTATCCTGGATTCACTTGGCTCGATCTCTCTGATCCGGACTCAAAATTGGGTGACTCCAAATCCCAGAGTTAGATCTGGAAGTCTAGATGATATCCTCAAAATTAGAGCGTGAACGGATCTGGTAATCAAAATATATGGTGAATCTACCGAAGGATCGCATGCAGTTCAACGAGGGAGATAAGCGGGAAGGGTGTTTGGTTGATGTATGTGAAGGAAGGTTGGATGAAGGAAGCGTTGATGATGATGGATCTTTGTCAAGGTGATGGATAAGTGAACTCCTTAGGGTGGATATTACACACCACTCAAAGAAGAACAATTTGATCAACAAACAAGGGAAATGACGCACCCTAGTATGAAGATCGGAGTTGTTCGATATCACACACGAACAAGAACAGAATTTCTGGCAAATTCTCCAAGAGAAACTCGAGTTTTTTCTTAATTTTTTAATCAGATTCGAAGGTGCTTACAAGGGTAGTCAAAGCCTGCTTAAATTGGCCACAAAACACACAAGTTACACCCTTTCAAGTGGCCACATTAATCATTCATAGACTCTTGACTTTTCCTGTTTATTAACTAATCAACCTGACTTCAAAATGGTCCCATCTTCTAGAATTACGTGGCTTAGGGAGTTAAGTGGGCCTCCATAAAAATGGGCCAGTTTACACGAGTGAAAAAATTGGGTCCATGCTCAACGCAGCTATGTCATCTTGGCGCGACGACGTGTGTGAAGTGCGATGTTTGGGAGTCTTGGGCACACTTCCCTCGGCACTCATGGGCTGAACGGACTCTTCTTTGTCACTTGAGTCAATGGAAGCCTTTAGTGTACATGACAAGTGGTGGAGCAACCGGTGGAATGATGTCCTCCTTGTGTGGCGCCGACGCTTGGCCTTGATCAACTTGGCCGGTGTCACTTGCTTGCACTTGGGGCTCTTGGTGGCTTGAGGTGGCTCTTGATGGGACGTAGTCACATCATCCTCCCCTCCAAGGAAAGGATTCGACCTCGAATCCAAGTGCCCTACATGAAAATCAGAAAAATGAGGCTCTTGAACTCCACCAAGAAAATTGGAGTCACGAAAATTTCAAGTTCTATATGAAATGCGAAGATGCATGCACAAACTATTCCACTCTTCTTCCTAGTCCTACGTTGAAGTTTAGGAAACCAACTAACAACATAACACGTATGCTTGTACAAAATAATAGTATGAACTAGATGCATCCCACATGACATGTATTGAGCAAGGGAACTTGGGTGCATGCATGAGTACCTAGTTCTACGTTCAAAAACTAATTTAAGCACTTGGAATTCTCTACGCCTTGAAAGATATTCATTATCAAGCGAAGGGAATAATAGAGTAGAAAGCAAAGTAATGGCATATGATACTTCCCTAGAATGAATCCTAGATTGGACTTCCTTCTTCGCAAGGTCAGAATCAGAATCTTCGGCCAATTTGACATCTTTTGCATCAACCTCGTCTTGTAGAAGAAATGGCAAGCTTGAAGGAACCATGTGTGTCAAAATGAGCAACATTTGATTTTAGGCCAACACTTGCGTCTTGGAAGAATTTGAGAATGGCTCCAAGATTTCCTCCTTTTTTTCCATTGGTTCAAGCTCTTTTCCGTTGGCCATAGACGATGGTGATTCAGTAGCAAGAGCATCCTCATCTTTAGCCTCTTTTTGAACCACCAAATTGTCTTCCTCAGCATCATGTCCCTTAAGCGGCTCTTCTTTGCTGCCTAAAACTAGGGATATGTGACTAGCATTCGGTTCACTCTTGACCTCCTCTCCCACACAAGCATCAACCAAAGCTTCACTCTCAAAGGATCCTTCTCGGTTTGGACAAGTTTCAGCCAAGTGACCTCACCCATCACACATTACACATACAATGTCGCGTGTCCTAACCCGGGGCGGTGGAGGCACTCTTTCTCTGCCCTTGGACATGCTAAACGATGAGTTTGGTGAGTGATAGACTCCCTTTACCTGCACGGAAGGGTTAGAAGAATAATAATATGGCCCAAAATAAGGTAAAAGTCGATACCTTGGTGGCATGTCCCTAGGAGCTTGTTGTTGCCGCCTAAGTGGGGGGAGATTCCTTTCTCTAATGTGCTCCCTTGGACGTGGGTGACTTAGTACATTCTGTCGATGAAGCAAAGTAGGGCTAGTAGGCGTCATGGGGTATGTTCGTTCTTGAGGCCTATTAATAGGATCTCTAGCTCCTTGTCCTCGGCCCAAATAATCCTTGTAGGTGCTCGTGTGAGTTTGGGATTTAGGGTACTCACCATAAGCCCGAAAGTAAATATAATCCCTTATTGACATTCGTCGCAAATCAGACATCTCCATGAGTTCTTGTCGCCAGAAATTCCGTTGGGAGTCTCTTTACCAACAACTCAGTCCAGCGAACAACATCTCACACAAGGACTCACAAATCCAAACTTACCAATGGACCTTAGGCCGTGTAAGAACTCAAAACTTTTGATCAAAGTCAAGAAAACTCGGGTGCGCAAGCAATCCTAGAAATAGAAAAGCCTAAGACACCTAAACTTGGTTTCAAAGATCAAAGAGAAAATTACAGCTCAAGTCACACACATAATCAAGCGATGAACCTGAATTACTTGTTTAACAAATCCGAATCAAACAACTTCAAGGAAGCTACTAAATGTTCAACTTGGTGTGATCCTCAAGACGAAACCTAGTGGTCTTTGCTTGGCCGTTTTTTCTTATGGGGACGTATATTAGTGCCCTCTTACTTTTTCTCACCAAGTCCGAGTTTTACGACCTCTAAAGGGTGGAATTCAGGTCTTGCGCTTGAAGAGCCTTTGGCTTGGCAAAATTTTGTATGATTCAATTTCTTTTTATATTGTACGCACAAGGTCCTAGAGTTTAATATACACTAAGAGGTTGGGCTTCCTAATGTATAATATACACTATATCCCTTGGATCACACGGTAAAGTCTAGAACTTCCCCATTACCTTGTGTTGATTGGTTCAAATTAAATCAAGCATGCATTAGACACATTTAACAACTTAATCATACAACAACATGAAAGTTTATTGCAATTAAAACAGGCCGGCAGTTGGCTAAAATGAAAGGACACAAGCTTAAGCAACAAGCTAATTAACTACGGTAGTTTGGAGATTCTTGGATGGCTTGTCTTCAACCTTGAGACAATACCAAACAAGACGAATCTAAACTCAAGGAAAATGCAACAAAATTCAGTAGGGAAACAACAAAGGAAACGCAACAAAAATGCATCAAAATTCAGGAGAAAATCAAAAGACACTCGACTCTTCAACGACAACACTTCTATGCTTGCGAATCTGATTTAACCAACTTCAAATCAAGGTTTCGAGAGCTTTTACCTTACGAGCTCTGATACCACATAATAAAAGGCAGGATCGTGAAGTCCACAGTGTAAGGTGAAGCCCCCCAGACCTCCAAGGAATCGACAGCAAGATTCCAGAATTCTGTCTTGGATGCACCTGGCTCGATCTCTCTGATCCGGACTCAAAATTGGGTGACTCCAAATCCCAGAGTTAGATCTGGAAGTCTAGATGATATCCTCAAAATTAGAGCGTGAACGGATCTGGTAATCAAAATATATGGTGAATCTACCGAAGGATCGCATGCAGTTCAACGAGGGAGATAAGCGGGAAGGGTGTTTGGTTGATGTATCTGAAGGAAGGTTGGATGAAGGAAGCGTTGATGATGATGGATCTTTGTGAAGGTGATGGATAAGTGAACTCCATAGGGTGGATATTACACACCACTCAAAGAAGAACAATTTGATCAACAAACAAGGGAAATGACGCACCCTAGTATGAAGATCGGAGTTGTTCGGTATCACACACGAACAAGAACAGAATTTCTGGCAAATTCTCCAAGAGAAACTCGAGTTTTTTCTTAATTTTTTAATAAGATTCAAAGGTCTTACAAGGGTAGTCGAAGCCTGCTTAAATTGGCCACAAAACACACAAGTTACACCCTTTCAAGTGGCCACATTAATAATTCATAGACTCCTGACTTTTCTTGTTTATTAACTAATCAACCTGACTTCAAAATGGTCCCATCTTCTAGAATTACGTGGCTTAGGGAGTTAAGTGGGCCTCCATAAAAAAATGGGCAAGTTTGCACGAGTCAAAAAAAATTGGGTCCATGCTCAACGCATCTATGTCATCTTGGCGCGACGACGTGTGTGGAGTGCGATGTTTGGGAGTCTTGGGCACACTTCCCTCGGCACTCATGGGCTGAATGGACTCTTCTTTGTCACTTGAGTCAATGGAAGCCTTAGTGTGCAGGACAAGTGGTGGAGCAACCGGTGGATTGATGTCCTCCTTGTGTGGCGCCGACGCTTGGCCTTGATCAACTTGGCCAGTGTCACTTGCTTGCACTTAGGGCTCTTGGTGGCTTGAGGTGTCTAGCTCTTGATGTGACTACGTCCCATCATCCTCCCCTCCAAGGAAAGGATTCGACCTCGAATCCAAGTGCCCTACATGAAAATCAGAAAAATGAGGCTCTTGAACTCCACCAAGAAAATTGGAGTCACGAAAATTTCAAGTTCTATATGAAATGCGAAGATGCATGCACCAACTATTCCACTCTTCTTCCTAGTCCTACGTTCAAGTTTAGGAAACCAACTAACAAACATAACATGCATGCTTGTACAAAATAATAGTATGAACTAGATGCATCCCACATGACATGTATTGAGCAAGGGAACTTGGGTGCATGCATGAGTACCTAGTTCTACGTTCAAAAACTAATTTAAGCACTTGGAATTCTCTACTCCTTGAAAGATATTCATTATCAAGCGAAGGGAATAATAGAGTAGAAAGCAAAGTAATGGCATATGATACTTCGCTAGAATGAGTCCTAGATTGGACTTCCTTCTTCGCAAGGTCAGAATCAGAATCTTCGGCCAATTTGACATATTTTGCATCAACCTCGTCTTGTAGAATAAATGGCAAGATTGAAGGAACCATGTGTGTCAAAATGAGCTACATTTGATTTTAGGCCAACACTTGCGTCTTGGAAGAATTGGAGATGGCTCCAAGATTTCCTCCTTTTTTCCATTGGTTCAAGCTCTTTTCCGTTGGCCATAGACGATGGTGATTCAGTAGCAAGAGCATCCTCATCTTTAGCCTCTTTTTGAACCACCAAATTGTCTTCCTCGGCATCATGTCCCTTAAGCGGCTCTTCTTTGCTGCCTAAAACTAGGGATATGTGACTAGCATTCGGTTCACTCTTGACCTCCTCTCCCACACAAGCATCAACCAAAGCTTCACTCTCAAAGGATCCTTCTCGGTTTGGACAAGTTTCAGCCAAGTGACCTCACCCATCACACATTACACATACAATGTCGCGTGTCCTAACCCGGGGCGGTGGAGGCACTCTTTCTCTGCCCTTGGACATGCTAAACGATGAGTTTGGTGAGTCATAGACTCCCTTTACCTGCATGGAAGGGTTAGAAGAATAATAATATGGCCCAAAATAAGGGAAAGGTCAATACCTTGGTGGCATGTCCCTAGGAGCTTGTTGTTGCCGCCTAAGTGGGGGGAGATTCCTTTCTCTAATGTGCTCCCTTGGACGTGGGTGACTTAGTACATTCTGTCAATGAAGCAAAGTAGGGCTAGTAGGCGCCATGGGGTATGTCCGTTCTTAAGGCCTATTAATAGGATCTCTAGCTCCTTGTCCTCGGCCCAAATAATCCTTGTAGGTGCTCGTGTGAGTTTGGGAGTTAGGGTACTCACCATAAGCCCGAAAGTAAATATAATCCCTTATTGACATTCGTCCCAATCCTTGTAGGTGCTCGTGTGAGCTTGATGAGATCTGGCTTGCTTTGATCAATTGTCTTGGTTGATTGCTTGCTTTGACTTTGTGGATCCTTGATCACATGCTTGGCTAACTCACCTTAGCCGCCCACTTGAAGGATTGTCTCTTCCCTTGCCTTGTTGTTATTGCTTCGTGTTTGCACCTTGTTCTTGATTGTTGTTTTGATTGCCTAAAACTTGTGACTTGCGCCTTTGTTGATGGTTGATATATAGGTGATCTCTCGTTGGAGGAAACCATGGAGACCGATGCACGGAGCCACCACACATCCATGCCTACCCTATCCCCGGAGTCCTTCGCGGCAAGAGTAGCCGAGCACAATCTTGCCAATGCAGCCCGAGAAGTCGAAGGCTTCCCACATCCAAGAGGCCGCCGAAACCAAGCTCGACGAGACCTTATCCCGATTGGCCGAGGTCGAGCGACAATTGGCCAAATTTCGTGTGGCGGCCGCAACCATGATGCCTCCCTCGGGGCCACCGACGCCGATTTAACCAGCACTTCCTCACAAGTCCCACCTTCGGCGCGTGATCGGGGCAAGGCTGATGCGACCCGCCATCGACTCAAGCCGGGCTCCGACGAGCCCGAGGCGCCCAAGACCATGGCGTCCTCCTTGGTTGAAGACTTAGTCTAGTTTAGCCTATTTTATGTTATTTCCCGTTTTAGTATGTTTCCCGTTTTAGCATTTCCTTTTCAGTCATTTCTATTTTGGGCGTGTGCTTCACTAATATTTAGTGGGCTAGCCCATTGGTGCATTTAGGCCCAATCCCATTAGGGTTTGGCCGAGCCCTTTGCCTTTAAATAGGCCTCCATTGTATTCATTTCAATCACGTTCAATTTAACCCAAGTAAAGTACGAGTCGAGTTTTCCTCCTTCTTCGGGTTCGAACATCAAACACTTTCTCACTTCACATCTCCCTTCTTCCGTAGCTCGTCGCTTCGAGCGTCTCGCCCCACCCTAGCCCCAAAGCGAGCACTAGAGACCCGCGAACCATCTCTTAGGTGGTTCGTACTTATCCAAGTTTCCGACGGAGAAGGATCCACGGCCGCTTCCTGCCTAGATCGGGCACCCGGAGACCCGAGACGCATCGGATCTCATCAACTGGTATCAGAGCCCAAACGGCTTGCAGCGTGCCTTTCTTCTCCGACAACACCAGCCCGCAGCCGCGCCCACTCGCGCACTGCAGATCCAATCCACCGCGTTCACAGATTCACGCCCAGTGCAGCACCCGCTACATCGGCCGCGACCGCACCCACGAGCAAATTAGTGGGTGCCATTCGCCCTCGCTTGTGTGCACGCCCGAAGACCAGCCCAACACCCACTGACGCACCCACTGCTGCGGCCTCACTGGACCCACGGTCGCGCCCGCGTCAGTGCGTTTCAGCGTCCCTGCCGCGCCCGCTATCGCACCCGCTCCAGTGGCCCCGCCGCACCCATCGACGTGCCCACCTGCTCCGGCGCTGCCAGACCCGCAGACGCACCCACTACCTCTGCCGCGGCCTCACCCACACCCTAACCCATAAATCCGCTGCCTTCCCTTTCCAAATCCCCCAATATCCGGCCTTTCCTTATCCAAAGCCAATCAAATCCCCCAATATCCAACTTACCATATCTTTCCCGATCTTGTTTTTGAATTTCAAAATTCAAATTCAAAATCTATCCCCTTCCTTGCTTTAAACGAACCCACACCCGCACCCGCGGCTGACCCAGCCGCACCCACACCCGGACCCGCATCTGAGCCCAGCCGCACCCACACCCGGACACATGCCCAAGCCCTAGTCCCACCCACTCCATGGCTCGCTTGTACCCATACTTCGAGCCCGACGAGTGGGACTACGACCCTTGGTTCCGTGGGGTGAGCCCGTACGAGGCGGACCTAGATTGGATCCCGCCGCCTCACACCTATGTACCCCCGGCGCCGCGCCCAAGCTCCTATCCGTCTCAGCCGCGCCGCTGCACCCACTACAACGCCCACGCCTACGACCCGGACTAGATCTCGCCGCCTCGGCGCCGCGCCCACGTCTGTACCCATGACATCGGCCACGACCGGACCTGGTACCGCACCCACAATAGCGGCCACGACCGGAACCGATACCGCACCCACTCCCCCGACGTCAACTTCCACCGCGACTTCGACGATGCGCCCGTGCCGTTACCGCCACGCCCCCGCCCACCCACCCGGATGCGTAATGCACCCATATATGCACCCACGCTTCCAGCCGCGGCCCCTCTCATCGCGCCCATTGTCGTACCCACGGCTGCGACTCCACCGATCTTGGTCGTGCCCGCTCTAATGCCCAGAGCCGCGCCGCATCTCAATGCGCCCACTAGTGTGCCCAATGCCACGAGCCCGTGCTTGAGCGTGCCCACAGCCGTGCCCGCTCCTGCATGTCCAGGTCCCGCGTGCCCAGCAGCGACCACACCCGCTGGCGTACCCACTACTGCAACGCCGCCGACTCTCAGCGCGCCCACTGGCATGCCCATTGCCGTGAGTCTGTGCCTGAGCGAGCCCGCTGATGTGCCCACTGCCGCGCCGATAGCGCCGATTTTTAGCGAGCCCGCTGGTGTGCCCATTCCCGCATCCGACGCCGTGCCCGCTCTTGGACCCGAGCCGTACTTGGTCATCATGGAGGTTCCAAGAGCCGGACCTGAGCCCGATGTCGTGTTTTTCCTGACCGTCGAGCGCCGACTCTCCGTGGCCCCACCGAGCTCGAAGCGAGGACGCTTCGAACCTGAGGGGGAGAGGATGATATGACCCAACATCGACTCAAGTCGGGCTCCGACGAGCCCGAGGGGCCCAAGACCATGGCGTCCTCCTTGGTTGAAGACTTAGTCTAGTTTAGCCTATTTTATGTTATTTCCCGTTTTAGTATGTTTCCCGTTTTGGCATTTCCTTTTCAGTTATTTCTATTTTGGGGGTGTTCTTCACTAATGTTTAGTGGGCTAGCCCATAAGTGTATTTCGGCCCAAGCCCATTAGGGTTTGGCCGAGCCCTTTGCCTTTAAATAGGCCTCCATTGTATCCATTTCAATCACGTTCAATTTAACCCAAGTAAAGTACGAGTCGAGTTTTCCTCCTTCGGGTTCGAACGTTAAACACTTTCTCACTTCGCATCTCCCTTCTTTCGTAGCTCGTCGCTTCGAGCGTCTCACCCCACCCTCGCCCCAAAGCGAGCACTAGAGACCCGCGAACCATCTCCTAGGTGGTTCATACTTATCCAAGTTACCGACGAAGAAGGATCCACGGCCGCTTCCTGCCTAGATCGGGCACCCGGAGACCCGAGACGCATCGGATCTCATCGAAGGCCCCCATGTACTCATCCACCACCGCTCACAATGCGGCGTTGCCACCTCCCCTCCGGCCGAATCATGGTGAGCCCCATTTGCGAGAGCACGCTCGGCCGCTACCGGGCCGACGTCCGTAGCCCCTTGGCCGAGACTCTTACTTCTCGGACTGCGAAGCCCGCGCTCACCCCGGTGGCCGCAGCCAAGCCTACTCCAACCCACCCATATTTCGCCACCAAGCTCCAAGGCATGGCTACTACGAGAGTGGCGACAGCTATGACCACGGCGACGACGATGATGAGTTTGATGACGAGGATGAGGCTTTTGTTGGCTTTGAGGATGAGCCTCACGCCGCCGACCCTATTGAGGAGGGCTATGTTGGTGGCCGAGGAGGGGCCATATACCACCACAGCCCCGAGCGCACACGCGGCCGCCAACGGCCACGTGACCCGCAATGGGTGCCCGAGCCCGCCCCCCTCCATATGCACACGCGGCCCCTGCCCAATATAGGCGCCATGTCCAGCCGGCCGCCACGACTAACTGTGGCCACCGCCGAGAGGTTAAGGTTAAGATTGACTACTTTGAGGGAGAGTATGATGCTTATAAGTTCTTAGAGTAGAAGCAAGCTACCGATTACACCTTAGTTCATTGCCACTATGAAGAGGGGAAAAGGTGGATTGTGCCACTCTTCACTTCCAAGTCATCGCTCGGTCTTGGTGGCACCGTTTCGTGACCGAACGTGAGAGGCGCCGGCTCCCTCCCATCTCACATTGGAATCAACTCATGCATGTGATGACTCAATGATATGTCCCCGAGGACTACACCGCCCAAATGAGGGTCAAGATTGCCCTCGCCAATACAAGATGCCTTATGGGATATGCATCCCTTAGTGTGATCATAGATGGGGGTTCTTGTTGCAACATTGTCAATGAACGAGTTGTCTAACACTTCAACATCAAGACAACCCCTCATCCCCGACCTTATGGTTTATAATGGATCTCGGAAGGTAATGGTGATGTGGTAACAAGGCAATGCCACATCACTTTTAGCATTGGTCATTATCAAGATTCTATCATTTCTGATGTTATCAAAATGGATGCCACTCACTTTTTGGTAGGTAGGCCTTGACAATTTGATAGAAAGGTGCTCCATGATCGCTTTCTCAACACCTATGTCTTTGTCCATGGAGGAAAGCGCATCACCTTAATCCCTATGATCCCACATGAGATTTTGCATAACGAGGGATGCTCTTAACTAGTTTGATCAAAGGAATGTTTACCTCGCAATTACTAAAGGTCTCAAAGAGTTCTTTGTCATTCTCCAGCCTTCTTGTATCTTTCAGTGCCTCGGGAAAGGGTGCGGGTGGTTTTAGCGAACCGAGCAGAGGAAAATCAGGACGAACGTAATCATCGTGAATATTTGAGGCAAAACCGCGGTCGCGGTTTGGGACCCGCGGTCGCGGATCAACATCTGGACAATCTAGGCCTCCAAGGAGTTTTCCGCGGTCGCGGATTTCTGTCCACAGTCGCGGATTTGCGTCGAAAATTTCTTCTTCCCCAGAAACTTTTCCGCGGTCGCAGAAATCTGGCCGCGATCGCGGAAAAAGTTCGGAAAATTCACCGCCTTCAGGTGTGTTTCCGCGATCGCGAATGTGCATTCCGCGGTCGCGGAAATTGTTCTATTGCCCTCGAACATCTTCGTCAGTAGCCTTTGTCACTTCCTTCATTTGTGTTCCGCTTCTTAACGTCATCGCACAGACATTCTCCCTCGGGTTTGCTACCGTTTGATTTGGTAGCTTCCTCGAATTCCGGGCTTCCAATTTGCTTACTGCGAGAGAAATTTGCCCCACTTGCTTCTCCAAGTTATGAATACTCGACTTCATCTCTTGATTCTGTTGGACCTTAGTGTTTGCCAACGTCGATACGCTCTGAGTAAGAGCACTATGTTGTTGGACCATATTGTTTGCCAACGTCGATACGCTCTGAGCGAGAGACCTGATCATGTCATCACTGGACATAGATGAACTTGCGTTTTGGCCTTGGGGTCTTGGATCATATGGAGCTCTGAATTGTTGTTGTTGACCTCCAGGCCGCTGAAATTGGTGTTATTGTTGTAAGAACTGTGGCGGCCTCTGGTGAAACTCTTGATCATCACGACCCTGAGGAGGATTCTGTTGGTTCCTGTATCTCAAATTGGGGTGATCTCTCCATCCTGGATTGTATGTGTTGGAGTATGGGTCATATCTTCGTCTAGGAGGGCCGAAACCTCCTATAACATTTACTTCAGCAGTGGGCTCCTACAGCGTGGGACATGCATCTGTAGGGTGCATCGTGTCATAGCAGATCCCACAAGACTTGACTTGCTGCTGGCCACCCTTCATCATAAATATCCTCATCATCTCCTTCATCTCAGCCATCTCAGAAATTAGTGAGGACGATGGCTGAGAGTCTACGGCCTTGACTGCTTGGGCGCTCGCCCTCTTACTAAACTGTCATGAGCCCTCAGATAGCTCAAAGATTATGTCAAATGCTGCAGCTGGTGTCTTGTTCAGAATATTGCCACCACAGGATGCGTTCACCATCCGGCACTCGTCATCAAGCAGCCCACCATACAAATAAAGTACGAGGTCTTGGTCAGAATACCCATGGTAGGGATAGCTTGAGATCAACCTCTTGAACCTCTCGTAGTACTCGTACAACGTCTCAGTAGCATGTTGCTCAATGTTGCTAATGTTCCTCTTCAGGCTATTGAGCTTCGTTGCAGGGAAATACTTCTCCAGGAAAGCTTTCTTCATTTTAGCCCATGTGTCTATGCTTCTTGGGGCCAAATAGTAGAACCAATCATTGGCCGAATCCTTCAGAGAGAAAGGAAAGGCCCTCAGCTTGATCTGGTCCTCAGTAATGTTTTGTGGTATCATACGGCTGCAGACCGCGTGGAATTCAGACAGATGCTTGTTGGGGTCTTCTCCACTCATCCCATGGAAGTGGGGTAGTAAGTGAATCAACCCAGATTTGAGCTCAAAATTCACGCCATCCGCCAACTCAAGAAACTGCACGGCAAGCGGCTGTTGTTCTAGATTCGGGGCAGTCAATTGCCTCAAAGTCGGTGCTTCCTCAGCCATCTCTAGTTGTGTACGGGCTGCTACACAGTTTCTGGACATTGTTCATTCGATCTCTGTATCAAAATCTAAAAGTGGAGAGTCAATAGCACGGGTGTGGACCATAAGATAGGTCCACACAAAAGTTGGCACACAAACACACAAGAAGAAAAATTAAAACTTTGCCTCCCCGGCAACGGCGCCAAATTTGACGAGGCTAAAGTCGTGATGCCTATCAAAGTAATCCTTAAAAACCTAACTAAGTATAGTAGGCAAGTAAGGGTCGAATCCCACAGGGAGGTAGCAATCTTTCTAAGTGCAAAAGTTGTATGTCAATAGTAACAAAGGGGGGTTTTGGTTTGTAATCAATGTAACAAAGTAAATAAAAGCAAAGGATGTAATCAATTGGTGAGAAGTAACTTAGCCAGACAAATATCCACCATTCAGTTTGATTGGTTGATCATTGATTATCTCTAATTCCTATCAATGAATGTTCCTATTCATTTTCTTAAGTTATAAACAGGACAAACAGACCTTGAGAATACTAACTATCAAATAACCAGGAAAACCTCCAGATTCAATTCAATGGAAGCAATAAGCACAAAAATTTCATTAGATACATGCAAGTGCAACAAATAGTCTTACTATGCATGCAATCAATTCGCTCTACAATAAACCAGTCCAAACAGTTCTTAGAATATCGCAGTTGCTACTCTGAATTAGGTATTTCAAACAAAAATAGTCAAACCCTAGCAATAGATAATTACTAAAATCAACTAGATGATCAGGCCAGTCAAATCAGTAAGAATCAATGGGATTAAGCACAAGAGAATCAATGGAACAAGTGTTCATTCTATACCTCCTTTGCGAACTAACCATGCAGATTATGGAGGGAGGGATTACTACCCACATCCGGCCGACCCCTACAACCCAAGGACCCCGGCATCCCACATGATGCCTAGGAGACCACAACCTGGCCGAGGCTTTGGCCGCGGCCCATTCGCAACTCCAAGGCCTCCATTTCAAGCTCAATGGGTGCCAAATGATGAAGGGTATGGAGAACCATATGACCGGCCACACTACCATGGGATCAAACTTGAAGTACAACCCTTTGGAGGTACGTGTGAGGTAGAGTCTTATTTAGATTGGGAGCAAAAGACCGATCAAATCTTTGAGTTCTATAACTACTCGGATACTCAACGAGTAGCTATAGCCTCAATCAAGTTTGTGGATTTTGCTTACCATTGGTGGTTGGAGGATAAGGAGGATAGGACCTATAGAGGCTATCCCCAAATTAGAACTTGGAACGACCTCAAGGCTGCCCTAAGAAACCGGTTTGTATCGGATGATTACAATGAGAGAAGGAAGTAAGGACCTTGGTCGGATCTGGACTTAAATTCCCCGAAGGTTATATTATTTCTAAGTTTATCAATTGTTTGAACCCGGACCTTAGGGTTGTAGTGAACATGCAACGTTTCATCCGAGGAACGCCCATTGAAGATGTTCTTCATTACACTAACCATGTGTACAAGAACCTTCCTCAAAGGCGCCCCCAAGTTGCAAGTACACGGCCTTGGACCTCTAGCAATGGTATCCATACCCAAGCCACTCCGAGACGCTTAGAACAAAGGCATGATCCTCAAAATCTGCTTAGGAAGGATGCTCCAGTTCGACCTCCACCGCAGCCCCAAGGGGGGGAGGGACGAACTAGAGACCTCAAGTGTTTTAAGTGTCTAGGGAGAGGACATATGGCCCGGGATTGCCCTAGCAAGAAGCAAGTTCTTCTTAACACTCTAGCTGACTACGAGTCCGAGGAGGAGTGTCAAGGAGAAGTTGTTGAGGATAGGGAAGAAGAGGCCGAAGAGCTTCATGTAGTGGCAGCCGAGGGTGAGTGCTTTGTGGTCAAGAAAGAATTGATCGCCTCAGAGAGTCCTACTGTGCCTACCCAGCGTGAAACGATCTTTCACACTAGGGGCACTATTAGGGGGAAAGTGTGTAGTGTCATCATTGATGGTGCTCTTGTTGCATCATAATCGATCAAGAAGTGGTGAGTAGATTCAATCTATTGACCACTCCTCATCCGCAACCCTACACACTTTGTTGGTTGAATTCCAACACTCCCCTTAAGGTCAAAGACCAAGCCACCATTCAGTTTTCCATAGGAGGATATGTGGATGAGGTTGTGTGTGATGTTTTGCCCATGACCGCATGTCATCTCCTCTTAGGAAGACCTTGGCAGTTTGATCGGGGTGTTGTTCATCAAGGGGTGTCCAATGAGTATACTTTCTTGATGAATGGCAAGAGAATCACCCTACACCCTTTAGCTCCCCATGAGATTATGGCCGATCATATGGCTAGGGAGCAAAGGAAGGCAAGTGAGCCACCTAAGGGCAAAAAGCTAGCCTTTGGTAGCAACCAAGGGGCTACTAATCATTTGCTCTTAGCTAAGTCTAAGGAAGTTATTCGAGCCATCAATGAGGGTGAGGTGTGTTTTCTACTCATGTGTAAAAACACCTTGTTTGCTTCGTCAGACCTTGAACAACTCCCTAAGGCCGTGGCTCACCTCTTGGAAGAGTTCGATGATCTCTTCCAAGATGAAGTCCCGAGTGGGTTGCCGCCGGTGAGAGGTATTGAGCATCAAATTGATCTCATATCGGGGGCAACACTACCTAACCGGGCTGCCTATAGGGCCAACCCCGTAGAAACTAAGGAATTGCAACGTCAAGTACAAGACTTGCTTGACAAGGGCTATGTGAGAGAAAGTCTTAGCCCTTGTGCAGTCCCGGTCATTCTAGTGCCTAAGAAGGATGGCACTTGGAGAATGTGTATTGATTGTCGAGCAATCAACAACATTACTATCAAGTACCGCCACCCTATTCCTAGGCTGGATGACATGCTTGACGAGTTGCATGGTGCAAGTTTCTTTTCTAAGATAGACTTGAAGAGTGGTTACCATCAGATTCGTATACAAGAAGGAGATGAGTGAAAAACAGCCTTCAAAACAAAGTATGGCTTATACGAATGGATGGTAATGCCTTTTGGTCTTACCAACGCTCCTAGTACATTCATGAGGCTTATGAACCATGTTCTAAGGCCATTTCTAGGT
Source organism: Rheum nobile (assembly GCA_027886185.1). Taxonomy (NCBI): domain Eukaryota; kingdom Viridiplantae; phylum Streptophyta; class Magnoliopsida; order Caryophyllales; family Polygonaceae; genus Rheum; species Rheum nobile. The sequence continues at coordinate 75,455 of WOAB01000656.1, read as the reverse complement.
AAGTTTGTGGTCGTATACTTTGATGACATCTTAGTATACAACCATGACCTTAATGAGCATGTTGGTCATCTTAGAAAGGTACTTGAGGTCTTAAGGAAAGAGAAGTTGTATGCTAACTTCAAGAAGTGCCACTTTTGCTCGGATCATGTGGTATTTCTTGCATTTGTAGTATGCAAAGATGGCTTGAGAGTAGATGAGGAGAAGGTGAAGGCTATTCACGAATGGCCTACACCTACTACTATGAATCAAGTCCGCAACTTCCTTGACCTAGCTGGCTTCTATCGTAGGTTCGTGAGAGACTTTATCACTTTAGCTACACCTCTCACCGCACTCACGAAGAAGGGTGTGACCTTCACGTGGGGACACACTCAAGAGGCCGCTTTTGCCACACTTAAATCTAAGCTCACTAACACACCACTACTCTCTTTGCCAAACTTTGACAAAACTTTTGAGATTGAGTGTGATGCATCGGGCATAGGTTTAGGTGGCGTGCTTATGCAAGAGGGCAAGCCAATTGCTTATTTCAGTGAGAAGCTAGGTGGGGCTGAGCTGAATTACCCCACCTATGATAAGGAATTGTTGGCTCTTGTCCGTGTGCTGAAAGTGTGGCAACACTACTTGTTGCCAAGAGAATTTTTTATCCATTCCGACCATGAGGCATTGAAGTACTTAAAGGGACAAAGCAAGATCAACAAGAGACATGCCAAATGGGTCGAGTTTATTGAGTCCTTCCCTTATGTGATCAAGCACAAGAAGGGAAAGGACAATGTTGTAATACCCCTCAATTTCGGTAAGGGTATTTGGGTAATTTCCCAACCCCCGTTCTGTAAGTAGGACGCGTTGAGCGTATTTGTAATCTCAGTGAGGTGTTTGAACATATTATTATACATTTAATTTATATATTGGGTCTTAGAATAGTTTTAGAGGTACTAAAAATAAGACATAGCCAAGACCGCAAGAGGAAACCACGGCCAAGTAGCTAGAGGCGCGAGCGCGGGGTAACCGCGACCGCCGTTTTGAAACCACGGGCGCGGTTCGGCATTGGGACAAATCACGATCGTGGCTCTGAAACCGCGATCGCGGGCACAGTTGAATCGTCATTTTCCAGAGCTTCTGGAAGAACGACGCTCGGCTTACTCCTCCTGCTCCTAACGCCGGAGGGAGGTGGATCGATTGGAGTGCTGGAGTTTAGGTTGGAGGCTTCCTTCTGAGCCTATAAATAGGAGGGAATCCGAGCTTGAGTTTCATCAATCTTCTCCCATCTCTCTCTCATTCTAAGTGTTCGCCGGAAGTCTTCGTGTTCGTCGGAGCTGTTGGAGTTCGCCGGAGTTGCCTTGGAGGCTAGTGGTGGTGGTAGTGGTGGTGAGCCCTCGTTCGAAGCCAAGGTCGTCATCGTTCGTTGGTGATCTTCGAAGTCGAGTTCGAGTTCGATTCGTCGTCGGTTGGCAGAACCCCGACCACGGGGATGAATTCCGCGGCCGCGGCTCTACCCAGGAAACCGCGACCGCGGGTGCCCAAACCGCGACCGCGGGTGCCCAAACCGCGACCGCGGCTTGCCCTGGCAAGCGCGATCGTGGCTTGGACAGCTACGGTCGCGACTCAGGCTTTCGTTCGTTCGTTTCGTATATTCGTTCGTTCCGTTATTCGTGTCATATCGAATCTAACTTAGGGTTCCGTCGTTGTGGTAGGAATCCGTATTCAGATTCCAGTTTCCAGATCCCGGAACCCGACATCGTTAATTCGTCTAATTAAGGCAAGTGGCGGTTCACTCTTGCTTATCATTCCATAATTCCTTTAATTATCAATTACTCGATTGTTAATTAAATTGGGGTGAAGTGTTGTTTCGTTTGTAAACAATTTTATAAATGAGATGATTAAAATATGATATTATAATAGGTTGTATATATTTCTAGAAACAACGATGTTATACCTGTTATTACTGTGATGGATTTGTTGTGGATTTTAAATGTAAACTTAATGCTAGATTAGCACGAGTATTCATATGAATGCTAATTCGTGGTGAGGATTAATCATTTCTTTATAACTTGGTATTAGTCGGATAATTCTCTAATACTTTTAAAGGACATGACCATTGCTTCCTATCCACCCGTTAAGGTTAGGAGGTGTTAAGCACCTTGCTAGGTGTTAAGCACCTTGCTAGTGCAATTTGGGATGGACGTATTGTCACCCTGTGTTATTCTCGTTGTCACTCGAGATCATATTAAAAGCTTAACGTGAATATATGTTTTGTAATTAATTAAGATAAGTGCGGTTATGCACATAATTAATATACCATCGGGCGAGGAGTACAATGTGGAAACCGCTCGGACTTCGGTTAGAGTAAGTCTTCTTTCCAATCTGGAGTCGTATTGTGCGGTGAGGTTGGTCGTTGACCCAAATGATCAAGTCGTTTTTAAACGCTTGTGTGAAAACTATAACGTTCCCAAACATTTGTCATACTTTCCCATAAGACTCAATTCTTTTGGAGTCTTCTTTTCAGTACATGTCTAAACTTTAATCATTCCGTGAAGGTTCCGGGTTATATATCGTTCCTTCGGTTGTTATTCGAGGGATAATGATAGTAAACGGTTACGATCACTAGAACCATTATGTTTTCACCCTTGCATAGTCTTTCATTAGACTAACCAACCGAGTTTTATTCCTTGCATGGTTGGCTGGTGTCATCCGTCCTATACGGCACATCAGTGGTTGGTTCCCGAAGTCTTGAAGTAACCAGTTGAAGAAGAGGCTTGCAGTTGAAGATTTAAGTATCAGTGTTTTAAGGTTGTTAAGTATTACTTTAATATATATTTTTATAACCTAGTCATGTAATAGGTTTGATCTTAAAAGTCTTCCGTTGTGTAATTTAAAGTCTTCCGCTGAAATTTCACTCTGTTGTAAAATCGTCACTTCTCATTTTATGAGAAGTCTGTTAATAAAAGGTTGAGTTTTATTTAAATATGTCTTTCGTTGTTTAAACTTTCGTTATTTATCATGTTTATTTAAGATTAATTGTTCCGATTAAAGCCTAGGGTGACTTTGGACAGTAACGTCTGAGGTCACTGGCGTGTGGCACTACCAACGTAAATCGAGGGTGTTACAATTATGGTATCAGAGCAATGGTTTTAAAATTCTTGGCCTATTGTTAGGTTTGAGAATTTTCGAAGAATAATTTCGAAACTATTTCAACCTATTTTCTATTAAAAAGGAAATTCGAGAGTTTCAATGTTAAATTTAAAAAAATTAATTATTTCTTGGAATTTAATTTAAAATAGTGATTTAGATATTTGAACTTCAAAAGTTATTTATAGTTGGTTTTTAAATGGTGTTTATAAGCAATCAAACGTAAGTTTATGATTATAACTTTAAAAGTATGATTTTCGTCTTAGTAAGAGTTTTGTGATAATCGTATCACTAGTTTGAAAAACTAAACTGTATAAATAATTATTTTTATATAAGGTTTGAAGGTATAAAGTATAAATTTTGAAAGTATAAGGTTTAATAATAAGTGGTTTTTCAAACTTCTGCAAGTTTCGAGTTGTTACTTATTCCTTAGATCCATTCTTAGGAATATCGTTTCTCCTTAGGTTTAATGTCATTTAAAGGCTGACATTTCTCCTAGAGTTTCCATTCTCAAGTAAAGAGAAGAAGATCGTCTATGCAGTTAATGGTGGAGGGTTAGTGAGACTGATATAAAGTTATTAGTTTGGACCCTTACAATTCGTATCATAACATATTTGACTAAGTTTCATATTCAAGTTGGAAAAGTTCTAAACTAACGTTATGGTTCATCAACAAATGGTGAACACAAGGAACACAGTCTGTGCTGGTGCGGGACCGAGTAACAACCCAAGGCTGAATTTGAGGAGCGTCGCTAATCAAGGGGAGGAGAGTGAGTCTGTCTCTCACAATAACCCCGCAGGCGTTGGCCAAGTTCAGGCTAACTCTCCGGTAGTGTTGGATGCCGCGACCAAAGAGGCCATTCGTGGGTTTGTTATGCAGACGATCACCGATATAATTCGGTCAATTGCACCGCAAGCACAGGGTGGTCCAGTTCCTCAGGTTGTTCCTGAAATTGAGGAGCCAGTGGACCACGTACCTCAGGTCGATGCCGTCAGGAATAGAGGAACTTACGGTCGAGCCTTGAAGGCCGTGAGCTCAATGAGGCCTGACATCTATGACGGTACTGGAGAACCGGTCAAAGTGGCGTATTGGATCTCGCATATGGAACGGTTGTTCAGGAACGTGGATTGCACAGAGGCTGAGAAAGTGCACATCGCCTCCCCTCAACTTAAGGATGTGGCTACCGAATGGTGGGAGAGCACTGGTCTAGTTGATCATCCCGGATTGAACTGGGGTATATTCAAGGATAAGATGACTGACCGTTTCTTTTCCCGTGCTATGAGGGAGGAGAAGCATAAGGAATTCCTTTACCCTAAGACCGAGGGGTTGAAGGTGACTGAGCTTGTAGCTAAGTTCAATCATCTGTTGCAATATGCTGGACCAGAAGTGTCGAGTGAAGAGCAAAAGATCTGGTACTTCCATGGATGGATGAATCCAGAAATCAAACCTCTAATGGTGCGTCACAGTTGTTCTACATTAGAGCAATATGTGGATGCGGCCTACAAGATAGAGGTCACACTGGAAGAATCCGCCCAAAAGCGGGAGAAGCAAGTTAAGGGAAGGGGTGGCCAACAGGATCGCCAGGTTGGTACATTCAAGCGACCGACATCGCCCACCAAGTTTGAGAAGTCTGGTAGCGCTAAGACCGAGACGACTCAGTCTGACTCCGCCAGAGGCTCGGGTTGGAGTAGCGGAGTGATTCAGTGACACAACTGTGGTAAGGTTGGACATAAAAGTCTTAACTGCCAAAAGGAAAAGAGGGTATGTTACAGTTGTGTGAGGGAAGGCCACATGAAAGCATACTGTAGGCAGAAGGGTCAAAGACCAACGCAGTCTTACCAAGCCTCGAATGTTGGCAATGGGCAGAACCCAAAGCCAAGGATGTTTGCTCCGGAGCAATCTATTGCTTGTAATAAAGGCAAGGCGCCTATGGAGTCTTCAGGTCAGGGGCAACGACTCTTCGTGTTGCGTTAAACCGACGGAAAGGAACCGAGCGGGTAGTTGTAATTTTTGTTAAGCCTTTTTAAGAATAAGGAGCGACGACTTGTGTCGATAGTCTCCATAGTTAGTAATCTATCTATTCGACTTTCTATCAGTTGTTTTAATGTAATGTTTTAAATAATAAAGAAGTTTTTCCTTGTTGCGGAAATTACAAGATTTGTTACTATTGCAAATGGTTCGTTCATACGAGACTCCGTGAGTGCCGAAAACAGTTTATGTCACGTGTGGATAAGGGATGTTAGGACTCATAAAGGAGGGGTAACGTATGGAGCCTAGGTGTTCGTTCCCTACATGGTTAACACCAGGAGCGACTCTATTACTTTATTCCTAGATCCATTCTAAGGAATCTCTCTTTATTCCTGGAGTAATGTCACATCGGTATGACATTAATTGCTTCCTTAGTTGAGCTGACGAGCGTTATCTCGTAAGTTGAGTTTTACCAAAATTCCTTAATGTAAAGGAAACAAATGTGTGTGGTTAATGCTCTATGGGATTAAGAGTTATTTCTCATATGTGTACCCCGAACATTTGTTCTGGTAAAAGTACATAAGAGTGGACTAATGTAAAGTCCAGAATGCCTAGTTGTGAGGTCATATTGTAGTCATCTAAGTGGATAGATTGCTGAGAAGAGAATAAATGTATATAAGAGATAGTTCATAAGGAATTCGTTTCTCAAGAAGGACCGTACTCTATTACGATCTTGAGTAAAACCATAGAACCCAAGGGTTATGATTAGGGAGTTTGTAAGTGAGTGTGCTCATTGTGGGCCTAGTGGTTTAAGATTTCGGAAAGGTTAAGGGTGTGAAGTCATAAGTATTATTTTGGAAGATTTATCTAAGGTTTCGTTATGAGGTTTTCTTAAGAGAAACGGTATAAGGACAGGAGGAGTATTAAGACGATTACATCCTAGATAAATAATGAGTTTCGATAAAGCAAAAGGGTCGCTTGATTTGGGATAATGAATCGTATGAGGACGTTTACGTGTTTAAGGATTTATGGGTGATTAACAACTCAGTTGGTAAAGGTTGTTTTAAATTATAAGGATTTAGAGTACATGATAACTTAAGTGGATGGAATTTTGTCTACAAGATTGGATGAAAAGAGACCTACGTCTATTATGGTGATTGTATGACACGGTTGGGTAAAACGAGGTTATAATCAGGTGGAATGGGTTATTAAATCATGTTGAGATAATCGGACATAGGATGTGGTGTGATTAATCGTAGAATTTATGGATCATATGCGTAAAGATTTTGAGTTAAGATGTGGCACAAGGGCAAAATTTAATTAAGGCAACCAATGAAATAGGTGAGTTGTGCATGTAAGGAGTAAGACCTATATGACAGGTGGAGGTACTAAGCTGAGGTATAAGTGAGTTCTATATATGTACCTTGAGGATCTGATCATCGAAAGAAAGTTAGTAGAAAAATGTTGTATTCTTCTGTTTTGAGGACATCAAGGTCTTTATGAGGAATAGGGAATAATAGCGAGATTATATTGGAGGTTATAATGGATACGTTGATTAAGGCAATGGTAATCTTGTGGATGATCATGTCGATTCTAGCAAGAGTAAGGAATTTAAGCAGTATGTTGTAAGTGGAATCATGATCGAATAAATAGTTCGACTTGGGTGATATAGGTTACGAAGACCAAGTTTATTTAAGGATATCAACTTAAGGAAGATAAGGTATGTACTCTGAGAGAGGTTATAAACGGAAAAGTGGAAAGAGAAATGTGTGTTCTCATGCTTGAGGTATAGCGAGTCTATTGCGATGATTTTAGAGATTATTATCCTAAGATAATTGTGACCTTGTGGATGTAGTCACGAGTTATTACAAGTGTAGCACATGGAGATAAGATATGCGAGATAATGGTATGGTTGAGAAGACAGATCGTTTCCATAGGAAAAATTTCAAGGATGATATGATTAAGGATATTAAGTTCAGGTAGTGAAATTGTGGTGAAACCGGTCCCTTTAGTTTAGCGATGTTATTTTCGAGGTCGAAACTATTTTAAGGGGATGGTAATATAATAATCCTCATGTTACCATAGGGGTAATATGATAGAATGTATGTTTGGTGAAAGCAAGATATAGAATTCCCTTAAGTTGTGAATGGTCTAAATTATGGTTAACCTTACGTTAACTGTAGATTGAACTAACTTATAGATTTTAACTTAGAAACGCTTGAACTAATTTACAAAGTGTTAAATGGGTTAGGCATGATTAAACTTATAAGGTTGGGTAACTTATAAGATTGCTTGTCTGAGCTGTCTGAGCTGTTATTGGCCAAGTTTCGGGGTCGAAACTTGGCCGTTCTGTAAGTAGGACGCGTTGAGCGTATCTGTAATCTCAGTGAGGTCTTTTGAACGTATTATTATACGTTTAATTTATATATTGGGTCTTAGAATATTGTTAGAGGTACTAAAAATAAGACATAGCCAAGACCGTGAGAGGAAACTACGGCCAAGTAGCTAGAGGCGCGAGCGCGGGGTAACCGCAACCCCGGTTTTGAAACGGTGGGCGCGGTTCGGCATTGGGACAAACCGCGATTGCGGCTCTGAAACCGCAATCGCGGGCACAGTTGAATCGTCATTTTCCAGAGCTTCTGCAAGAACGACGCTCGGCTTGCTCCTTGTGCTCCTAACGCCGGGGGGAGGTGGATCGATTGGAGTGTTGGAGTTGAGGTTGGAGGCTTCCTTCTGAGCCTATAAATAGGAGGGAATCCGAGCTTGAGTTTCATCCATCTTCTCCCATCTCTCTCTCGTTCTAAGTGTTTGCCGGAAGTCTTCGTGTTCACCGGAGCTGTTGGAGTTCGCCGGAGTTGCGTTGGAGGCTAGTGGTGGTGGTAGTGGTGGTGAGCCCTCGTTCGAAGCCAAGGTCATCGTCGTTCGTCGGTGAGCTTCGAAGTCGAGTTCGAGTCGTCGTCGGTTGGGAGAACCGTGACCGCAGGGATGAATTCCGCGGCCGCAGCTCTGCCAAGGAAACCGTGACCGTGGGTGCCCAAACCACGACCGCGGCTTGCCCTGGCAAGCGCGATCGTGGCATGGACAGCTACGGTCATGACTCAGGCTTTCGTTCGTTCGTTTCGTATATTCGTTCATTCCGTTATTCGTGTCGTATCGAATCTAACTTAGGGTTCCGTCGTTGTTTCATCGTCGTGGTAGGAATCCGTATTCAGATTCCAGTTTCCAAATCCCGGAACTCGACATCGTCAATTCATCTAATTAAGGCAAGTGGCGGTTCGCTCTTACTTATCATTCCATAATTCCTTTAATTATCAATTACTCGATTGTTAATTAAATTGGGGTGAAGTGTTGTTTCGTTTGGGAACAATTTTATAAATGAGATGATTAAAATATGATATTATAATAGGTTGTATATATTGCTAGAAACAACGTTGTTATACCTGTTATTACTGTGATGGTTTTGTTGTGGATTTTAAATGTAAACTTAATCCTAGATTAGCACGAGTGTTCGTACGAACGCTAATTCCTAGTGAGGATTAGTCGTTTCTTTATAACTTGGTATTAGTCGGATAATTCTCTAATACTTTTAAAGGACATGACCATTGCTTCCTATCCACCCGTTAAGGTTAGGAGGTGTTAAGCACCTTGCTAGTGCAATTTGGGATGGACGTATTGTCACCCTTTGTTATTCTCGTTGTCACTCGAGATCATATTAAAAGCTTAACGTGAATATACATTTTGTAGTTAATTAAGATAAGTGCGGTTATGCACATAATTAATATACCCTCGGGCGAGGAGTACAACGTGGAAACCGCCCGGACTTCGGTTAGAGTAAGTCTTCTTTCCAATCTGGAGTCGCATTGTGCGGTGAGGTTGGTCGTTGACCCAAATGATCAAGTCGTTTTTAAACGCTTGTGTGAAAATATAACGTTCTCAAACATTTGGCATACTTTCCCATAAGACTCAATTCCTTTAGAGTCTTCTTTTTAGTGCATGTCTAAACTTTAATCATTCCCTGAAAGTTCCGGGTTATGTATCGTTCCTTCGGTTGTTATTTGAGGGACAATGATAGTAAACGGTTACGATCACTAGAACCATTCTGTTTTCACCCTTGCATAGTCTTTCATTAGACTAACCAACCGGGTTTTATTCCTTGCATGGTTGACTGTTGTCATCCGTCCTATACGGCACATCAGTGGTTGGTTCCCGAAGTCTTGAAGTAACCAATTGAAGAAGAGGCTTACAGTTAAAGATTTAAGTGTCAATGTGTTAAGGTGGTTAAGTATTACTTTAATATATATTTTTATAACCTAGTCATGTAATAGGTTTATTCTTAAAAGTCTTCCACTGTGTAATTTAAAGTCTTCCGCTGAAATTTCCGCTGTTTAAACTTTCGTTATTTAATATGTTTATTTAAGATTAATTATTCCGATTAAAGCCTAGGATGACTTTGGACAGTAACGTCTGAGGTCACTGGCGTGTGGCACTACCGACGTAAGTCGGGGGTGTTACAAATGTGGTAGCTGATGCACTCTCCCGGAGGTATTCCCTTCTAACATATTTTGGATGCTAGATTACTTGGCTTTTCTTTCATGAAAGAACTATATGCATGTGATGCTGATTTTTGTGAATTATTTGCTGCATGTTTGACTAAGGGTAGCAAGGATCAATATTATGTGCATGAGGGGTTCTTATTTAAGGGTCATAAGCTTTGCATACCAAGGGGTTCTACTAGGAGATTATTAGTGCATGAAGCTCATAGGGGAGGGTTAATGGGACATTTTGGGGTTCTCAAGACATTGCATACCTTGACAGAGAATTTTTATTGGCCTTGCATGCATAGGGACGTAGAGAAGTTTTGTGCTTCATGTGTTACTTGTTTGCGAGCCAAGTCTAGGAGCCAACCCCACGGCTTGTACACACCCTTTCCCATACCTCGGTTGCCTTAGGAAGATATATCCATGGACTTTGTTTTGGGCTTACCTAGGTCTAAGAGAGGAAGGGACTCCATCTTTGTTGTGGTAGATAGGTTCTCCAAGATGGCGCATTTCATTGCATGCCATAAAACTGAGGATGCATCTCATGTTGCTAACCTATTCTTTGAACAAGTTGTGAGATTACATGGAGTTCCTAGGTCTATTGTTTCCGATAGGGATGTGAAGTTCATTAGCTACTTCTGGAAGACACTATGGGCCAAGCTTGGAACGAAGCTTCTTTTCTCCACCACTTGTCATCCTCAAACGGATGGACAAACTGGGGTAGTGAACCGAACTCTTGGTGCTTTACTTAGATCTGTGTTGGCCACTAACTTGCGCAGGTGGGAGGAGAGCCTTACAACCGCTCGGTCCATTCAGCCACCAAGCGCACTCCCTTTGAGATGGTTTATGTTCTCAACCCCAAAACACCACTCGAGCTTATGCCGTATGCCATCAAAGATCAAGAGGGCAAGGAGGGGGCTGAAAAGGCCAAGACGATCAAGGAGTTGCACGAAGCTACTCGGTTGCAACTTCAGAAGAGGACGTTGTAATACAAGAGGCAAGCTGACAAGGGGCGCAAAGAAGTGCTCTTCGAGCCAGGCGACTTGGTCTGGGTGCACCTAAGGAAGGATCGGTTTCCCACACTCTGAAACTCCAAGCTGAAACCGAGAGGGGATGGCCCTTTCCAAGTGCTCGAGAAGATCAACGACAATGCCTACAAGTTGGAGCTTTCGCCATCCTATGGAGTCCATGATGTGTTCAACGTGGCTGACTTGATGCCATTCTTGGTGGATGATTAAGATGACCTTGACGAGCTGGATTCGAGGTCGAATCCCTTTCAAGAAAGGGAGGATGATGTGACCCCGCCCCATCAAGAACATCAAGACACTCAAGATGACTCTAGCCATGAAGGTGAGACAAGTGACGACGAGTCTAGTAACGACCAAGAGCCTCAAGACCTACCTCCTGGTGCCATCACTAGAGCTCGAGCTAAACATCTTCAAGAGGAGCTCAAGAAAGGACTTCTTGGCATGGAGGCTTTCATAAGCTTTGGAGGTCTCGGACTCATGACGCCCAAGCCAGCCATGACTCTCCTAGAGTCACATCAAGCTATTTGATTGCTTATATTATTTCATGACATTTCCAAGACATTATTGCTTGTTTTTGTTTAAGTGAGCCGCCGGCCATATTAAGGCTTACTAGACTTAGTATTTTAAGTTTAGTATTTTAAGTCTTTTCCTTATTCCTTTTATTTAGCCTTGCCATATAAAAGGCTCTTGTAAACATTTTCCTTCACACATTTTATCAGATCAAGAATTACAGTTTTCAAACTCTCTCTTTTCTCTCTTCATCGTCCTCCTTGTGTGTGATATCAAGGGCTCCATTGTTGATCCTTTCAAGTGAGTCACATCTTGAAGAGATCAACTCAGTCTTCTAAGGGTTGGTGTGTCATATCCAACCTAAGGAATTCATATCCATCATCACTGAACACCAATTGCACCACCAACCACCGCAGTTCATCACATCTCGTCTTAGGAACCAAGGAGGGCTCGCCTTGCACTGACCTTGAACGATCCAATGCTCCATCACAGAACATCACCGATGATGCTGTATCTGCGCCGTTGTGCCCACTATCAAGTACTTGAGCCATTTGCCCCTCATGTAATTGAAGCCGATATCATCCTTTGGGCTCACTAATACCACAGTCGGTCCCCACCGCCCATGACGACGGCTACCAGTTACCCTCCACCGATGTTCTCTTTGACTCTTTATGCCGCACATTGAATCCGTCTACTTCATCTCACTCACTATCGCCAAGGTTAATCTCTTTCGAGACTCTTGTAGTTGCCTGTTATATGTTCGACGAAATGTCTGTTTGAGTTTTCTTTTGGATTTCCTATAACGCCCAGTTTAACTACTTTTTTAGACTAGGAATTGGTGGAATATCTCATTTTCTACAAACTTGCCGAAATGTTTAGGGTAAAATCAATGTTGTATCTTGTAAGTCTCTCACATACGGCTCTTCTAATCGCCACAAAGGTTACAAAGATTGGTTCTTGTTTTCCTTTCAAATATTAATCGCTTAGTGTTGCTTGAATGCTTGTCATAGACTGGAAGGATCCGTTAGCTCGGGATGATAAGCTCTCAAGCCCCCAGATTGTGTTTTAGTACAGTGCTTACAAAGATGGTACACCTTAATTTGCTTTATCATCTAAGACTTATGCCTATGTCACAATGAGTTATGTTAATTTTTCCAATGATTGTTTGCAGTAATGTCAGTTTTATCCATCATAATCTTGTAAATGGGTCAATTACGAGAGGGCGACCCGACATTTAGAGAGGAGCTCATGAGCTACTCATACCAGGCAATGATCTTAAATATAGCCAACTTCAAGGATGACTCCACCCCTCATGGTAATTACAATTCCCATCTCTAATTTCTTATGATATTCAAACTCTAGATTTTTTACAAATTTGATTGTTTTTCTTGTAGCTTGGGATTGTTCTACATGGACTCGTGCATACGCTCTATTCCTTGAAGGAAGACTAGAGTGTTTCAGGATCTTGAAGTATGATATTGAGACAGAACGCTTGACCAAAGCCTCTCATGATGAAACAAAGGTCTCATTGTGATATGTTCTTAAAATCTTTTTTAACTTATTTCATATAAACTTTGCATAGTGATCAACTACTAAATACTTTGTTGTTGATTACAGGTACATAGTCGAACAATTTATGTTAGTGTACTGGAAATCTACAACGAGCAGATTCAGGACCTTCTGTCTACTTCTCCTCCTACTAAAAGGTAAATGTCATTGTGCTATGGTTGTGGGTTGGTAAGTTAGCATCTCATACTGACTTTTTCCCCATTATAATGCTAGGTTGGAGATAAAACAAGCACCAGAAGGATCTCATCATGTTCTAGGGATTGTTGTAGCAAAAGTGGAAAACATAAAAGAAGCTTGGGAGATCTTGCGGATTGGAAGTAATGCTAGGGCAGTTGGATCTAACAATGTGAATGAGCACAACAGTCGGTCTCATTGGTAATAACTCATTTTTGGACTTAAACCATTTCACCTATTCACCTACTAAATGCATGCTTCTTTACTGAAATGATATTAAACATCACTTAATGGTGTTTCCAGCATGCTCTGTGTATCGGTAAGAGCTAAGAACTCAATACATGACAATTCCACCAAGAGCAATCTCTGGCTTGTGGACTTGGCAGGGAGTGAGAGACTTGCAAAAACCGATGTTCAGGGGCGCGACTCAAGGAAGCTTAGAATATCAATAAGTCTCTTTCAGCTTTAGGAGATGTCATCTCTGCTTTAGCAAATAAGAGCAATCATATCCCTTACAGGTGACAAATTGTTCTATCACCTCCTATCGCTATTACAATGCACATGCCTTTGTTCTTATGTTGTTTCTGTCTTCTTGTTGCAGGAACTCCAAGTTAACGCATCTATTACAAGATTCATTAGGTAAACAAGTATACTATACTTCATTCTCTTGACTTTGTTAGGGAAGATTTTCCTACAATTTGTGAATGGACAGAAGAACCTTTATAATTCATTTATTTGCATTCTTCATTTCTGTAGGAGGTGACTCCAAAGCTTTGATGTTCGTCCAAATTAGTCCTGCAGACAAAGACTTAAATGAGACCGTGAGCTCACTAAACTTTGCTAGTCGTGTGCGTGGAGTTGACTTGGGCCCCGCTAAGAGGAAAGTTGTTACCGGTGAACTTCAGAAGACTAAGATGTTGGTAAAACAAGTAGTGCCTTTTATTAAATTCTAGTATCTTTAATGGCCATCTATCTAATGTACTCTTCTAACTTTGTTGCTTGACAAAGCAAAGATGGAAGCTAGAGCCAAGGATGAATCCATAAGAAAGCTAGATAAGAATTTACAAAACTTGGAAAACAAGGCTAAAGGAAAGGATCATACATACAAACACATCAGGAAAAAATTAGAGAACTTGAAGATGAACTTGGAGAGAAATCAGCTTTACAGAGCCAAACAGAGAAGCAAATTTCACAACATCAAGAGAGATTGAAAGGAAAGGAGGAAGTTTGCTATAGCCTGCAGCGCAAGGTATTGTTTTGTCCCTTACACACTTCAATTATGTAACAATCAACAATATATACAAAACTGAGTTGCTTATGCTTTTTCTCTGGTATTCATGAAGGTGAAAGAGCTAGAATACAATCTTAGAGAAAGTAAACTATCTGATTCTACTATAATTGAACATGTAATAGCATCAAGTCTGATCATATGTAGAGTTTACAGTAATTTCTTTTTGTGATTGCAATTTGAATCATTTTTGCTATCATGCTATGATGTTACCTAAGAAAATTCAGAATCAAGCAATTTATACTTGATGATCACTCTTCATGTATACTTGTTAACCAGGTCAAGGCCCTTGAGAAGAAGCTAAAGGAGCAAATTCTGGAATCCCAATATTGAGACAGGTTTTTCACTTAAGAGTGTGAAAGTTTTTTGTTCTTTTTAAGCAATGTTGTTCTTCTATTGACAGTTGTCCCCTTCATTTCGTGCAATGATGGAAGAGTATGTAAGAGAAGCACCACAATCAGGTTCAGCTTCACAAAAAAGATTGGTAAGGAAGCTCATTTACTATTGTTGTGTAAAATTGACCTTAATTCTCAAGTTGTTTCTTTACTAAATATATATTGTATTTCATCATGATTAGCAACAACATTTAGGCTCTTCTTAAGATCATCTCAACTGTCAAGCATCCAGTGATCAAGTGCTAAGTGAAGATGATAAGAATCAAACCCCAAGATGAGGTTCTTCTTCCCAATGGAGCTAGATCGTGGCCAAGCTAGTGCTTCTCCTTCCTTCTTGAGCTTGCTAACCCTCCAATGATGCTTGGGAGAGGCTCATGGCTGAGAGGAAGGTGGGAGGGCCGAGGGGCTGCCGAGGGTGACCACAACCGGCGGTGGACAAGGGGGAGCCGACGGCTCTCGGCTACAAGGCCAAGGGAACCTCCTTTAGAGGTTCCTTGGCTCAGTCAAACTTGGATCCAATGATTTGAGTGAGTTTACTTGTAAGGAAGTGAGATTTAGAAGAAGTAGATGTAAAGATTTGGAAGCTTGGGTTGAAAGAACTAAGTGGAGGCCTAGGGGAGATAATCTCTTACCCAAGGCTTAGCCACTTCTCTATTCTTCAACTAAATGAAAGAGGTAGCCACAATTTGGCTTAAATAGTCATGGAATTAAGCTAACAAGGGAAAGCTTCTAATGGGCCTTAGTGAGTTGAAGCCCATGTGCAAATGGCTCTTCACACTCACTAAGGCAAGACTAGACTAAATAAACTAAATAACCAAAAATACAAAGAGGATAAAATCCATAAGGCTTGGATATAGACGTGTACATAAATGCCTTGGAATCGAAGCATTGTCGATGCTTGAGTGTCGTGGCATTGATGCGCCGGCGTCTTGGTGGTCAAGGCCTTGACTCCTTGTTGATGGGTGGTTGGTACTCATCAGAAGAAATATGCAATTTAAAGATGACCCATATTACAATATATATTTTACATCATTATTATACTTAAATTTTAAAGATACTTAGGTTTAGATAACTAGCTACAGTAAATATGAGGCCTTTTAACAATGATAGATTGAAAACAATGTTTTGCATATTTGTTTGCATCTAAGGTAGAGAAAGCCATCATTCTATATCTACTCTCAAGGCATATTGACAACAATCTTTGTAGTTGAGTTTCTTGTATTGTATGGGGTGTTTAGAATAATCTGCACATAAGAAAGATCCATTGTATGTTGTTTAAAGTCTATCTAGAGGAGCTTCCTTCGCTAATTTCTTGAAATAGGGATCTTAAGAACCTAACAATTCCTTTCACGCATGGGCTTTTATTCCTTGTATCGTTCACTTGGTGCTCTTAATTCAAAGCCTACTTACTTTTTTCAGGGAAAAGATTGATGAGGTAAAAGATGCAGGATTAGATTTGGTTAGTGGAGATGACTTCATAGAGCAAATAAAGGGTGGAGTCATGGATTTTGATAGATTAATTGCTTCTTCAAAAATGATGCCTAAGGTGCCACTCTTCTATAGTTCTATAGAAATGTTTAGTTTATGTGCCTCTAACATCAGTATTTCTTTTTAATCGGCAATTATACATACATGCAGACTCCTATATGAAGCATTCTTATACATTCTTGCATCTCAAGCTTCATCAATTTTATTTGAAGAGTGTTTGAAGTGTTGTCGGTCAGTAGTTATAGTGCAATCTGTGTAAATGAAAAGCTATGAGGATCATTTAGATAGCTTAGATATATATATATATATATATGTGTGTGTGTGTGTGTGTGTGTGTGTATTGTTCACATAAGATTTTTTGCAAAAACACGCCCGGGTTAAATTGATGATTTTGTTGTAGTGATAAAAAATGGGATTTTTTAGCTCGGACCTGTAAAGGTCCGAGTTAAAAGGTCCCCTCTTTTTTTAAAAAACCACTACACTCTATAACTCGGATATGTAAACGTTCGGGTTTAAAAGTCCTCATTTTTTCTAAAAACCTAATACACTTTATAACCCGGATGTGTAAAGGTCTGGGTTATAAAGTTACCCCTATAAAACCCAGGCGTGTTTTTTACGTCCGGGTTATTTGATCTATTATCCCCTCAAGATGATACCCAGACCTATTTTACTATATATCCGGGTTATATTTAAAAAAATGCCCGGGTTAAAATCCATATTTTGTAGTAGTGTGAGTGTGATGCCTCCAACATTGGCATTAGTGGTGTGCTCATTCAAGACAAGCACCCCGTTGCTTACTTTAGTGAAAAGCTTTCCGGCGCCACATTCAACTACCCAACATATGACAAGGAACACTATGCCTTAATTCGGGTCTTGAAGACGTGGCAACATTACTCGTGGCCTTGTGAGTTCATCATACATACCGATCATGAGGCCATTGCCTATCTCTGGAATCAAGCCCATCTTGGCCGTCGTCATGCACGTTGGGTGGATTTCATGGAAACATTCCCTTATGTGATCAAGCACAAAAAGGGAGGAGAAAATGTGGTGGCCGATGCTCTCTCTCGGAGGTATGTACTTCTTACTCATCTTGATGCTAAAATTCTTAATTTTTCTTTGATTAAATCTCTTTATGCTCAAGATCCCTTCTTTGCCCCCATTGTGGCCGAGTGTTCCAAGAGAGGTGAGGTTGACACCTTCTTCTTGCGTGAGGACTTCCTTTACAAAGCCAGCAAGTTGTGTATCCCAACCTCCTCCATTAGGAACCTTTTGATTAAAGAGGCTCACGAGGGCCGTGTACATTTTGGTGTGGCCAAAACCATTGCCGCCCTTAAGGAGCATTTTTATTGGCCCAAATTGTCTTACCAAGTCACTACGTTTGTCCAAGCATGTGTCACTTGCCACAAAGCCAAATCTAGGTCAAGCCCCCAAGGCCTCTACACCCCCTTGCCTATTCCAACCGCCCCTTGGGAAGATGTGTCCATGGATTTCATTATAGGGTTGCCTCGGTCTAAGAAGGGGAGGAATTCCATCTTTGTGGTTGTGGATCGCTTTTCCAAAATGGCCCACTTCATCTCTTGCAAAACCACCAACAATGCTTCCGAGGTTGCCACCCTTTTCTTTGACCATGTGGTTAAGTTACATGGAATCCCTCGCACCATAGTCTCGGATAGGGATGCCAAATTTGTTGGCTATTTTTGGAGAACCTTATGGTAAAAACTAGGCACACACCTCTTATTCTCCACTAGTTGTCATCCCTAAACGGATAGCCAAACCGAAGTGACCAACCGGACCCTAGGCACCTTGCTTAGAACCGTCCTTAGGACCAACCCACGTCGTTGGGATGACTTACTTTGTTTCGTGGAGTTTGCTTATAATAGGTCCACCTATTCGGCTACCAAGCACTCTCCCTTTGAAGTGGTCTATGGACGCAACCGGCCCACTCACAGGGACTTGGTGCCCCGGCCGCTAGGTTCCAAGGAGAACCCTGAAGGTCTCAAGCGGGATTACTTCGTGCGAGCCCTCCATGAGCGCACTTGGACGCAACTTGAGCGCCGTGCATCACAATATGCGTAGCAAGCGAACAAGGGTCGGCGCCGGGACACCTTTGCACCGGGAGACCTTGTTTGGGTGCACTTGCGCAAGGAGCGCTTCCCTGGCAAGCGCCTGTAACACCCCACAACAGAGGTATCACAGTGCCGTAGGCCCGAAGGTCTATAAGGCGTTTTAGAAAAAAAGAGAAATCCAAAACATTTCCAAATATGACAAAAGTTATCAACATCGAAATCCCTACTTCAAGTTTAAACAACAATCAAACCCATACATCAAGTTCAAAATATCAATTTACATCAGGAACAACATGTAACTAGTACAAAATATTCAAAATCCGTTGTAAAGTACTAAGTCTCTAACTGGAAAGACGAACTGTGATCAGAGACCTCCTTGTTGTTGCTGAACCTGAGAAGACATGTTGACTGGTGGACCCGAATCACCAGCCAACCACGGAAATAAAAACCCGAGGTTGGGTTAATCTAATGAAAGACTAGCAAGAATCATCAAATATAGAAAAATAGGAAAGGTTTTTCATTGCCATCCATCTAAAGTCAATTAATATCACATCACTATGTATACAAATATCATCACATAACCTTAACTTAAACATACTTATCCAACTATTAAATGTACTAAATACATCCAGTCCAAATCTCAACCACACACAGAGTAATATCGGGTGAGACTATCATCACCCTACATAATCATACTATCCATGGATATATTAAAGATGGGACACTCACCATCCAAGTGTGGCCTTGAACCAATGCAAGGTCATCCTCTACGTGGTCGGGTGAGGCTATCATCACCCCGGCCCAGCTATAAGGAGTCATGCCCTCCTTATAACCGAAAAACAACAGTCAAAAACAACAACCAACAAGCAAGAATGATGTCACATTAATCATCAAACGATATAACAATCAATCAACAACAATAAACAAGTTCACGTCTACAACTACTAGTCTCGATCCAAGCGACCGGTAAGGGCATAATCAATTACTGATAATTATAATACGAATTAAATCATAGTATAAATATATATATATATAAGAGCGAGTACGAGCAAGAATCATCTTGCCTTAAACTTCACAACGATCTTGAAAATCACCACGGTCCGTAAACAAGTCCCGCTCTTAACCTGCTTGCAATAACAACAAAGTCCTACCATTAACTAAATATACAAACATCCCTAAATTAATACTTCATATCTATAGGTATATACACGTGACATATGTCTCGGTCTACTTCATAATTTACATTTCTATATCTATATGTATAAGGCAGCAACATATATATTCTTCAATAACCCACCTAGGCCACGTTAAATACCCATTTAATCATCTTATGGAATTCCATATTCAAATTCAACGTGGTTCTACTGAAATGACATTACTCCAACAACCCCCACTTGGTCCTAATTTACACCCCTAATTAACCATGTTAAAAGCTTGATTTCTATGTCCTGCACAAATAAAACCGAACCCCCAAAATTAACATACGAACACTATAGCCAAATCAGAAATTTGGTTGCTCACTACACCCTTCAATTCCAATCCAAATCTGCCAATAACAGAAATTCAATAGATTTTTTTTGTATCTGGCATCCAAAAAATCAGATTGAAGCAACCCCACAATACCTTGTCATCCACCTTGCTCTCGCCGCCAGAACTGGCTCCTCGTTGCCGGAAAGTGCAGCAGCAGCGGCAGGACAAAAAGTCATAGCAGCTCGCGGTCTCGCACAACAGAGGTTCGCGGTCTCGCCTCAGGGAAAGGAAGCGGTGGCAGGCAGCAGCCGGGTCGAGCTCACCGACGGAAATTTGAGCAGCTGAAGAGGACAATCGGAAGGTATGAGGGAGGTGAGCTCTGCGGTGGGGTTCTCATACGAAGGAGACAAGGGTTTTGACCCACTTTTCTTCTTTTTGCTGAATTTATAATATTATGACTATTATAACTATATTTACATAAAGTGGGGTATTTCATTCTCCCCTCCTTATAGGAGTTTCGTCCTCGAAACTAAGATCAGAATAAGTTCGGGTATCGATCTCTCATGACCGACTCCAGTTCCCATGTCTCTTCCGCCGTACCGTGCTTAGACCTTATCACTTTCACCAAGGAAATGACCTTATTCCTCAATTTCTTTTGTTCAACAGCTAGAACTTTTACAGGTGATTCTTCAAATGTGCCATCAGGTTAAAATTCTATCTCCTCAAATTTCAGAACATGAGTCGGGTGGTACACGTATTTCCTCAACTGTGACACATGAAACACATCATGCATTCCACTCAATTTCGGCGCTAACGCTAATCTGTAAGCTACAGCACCAACTTTCTTCAGAACTTCGAAGGGACCAACATAACGAAGACTCAACTTCCCTCGTTTCCCAAATCTGAACACTCCTTTAGTCGGTGAGACTTTAACAAACACGTGGTCCCTAACATTGAATTCTAAGGGTCGTCTACGAATATCTACATATGACTTTTGTCGACTCTGAGCTGACAACAATCTCTGACGAATCACCACAACGTCGTCCTTAGTCTTCTGCAAAAGTTCGGGAGCAACTAGAACGACATCGATCATATCGTCCCAACACAGTGGTGACCTACACCGATGACCATACAGAGCCTCATAGGGTGCCATCTGAATCGACGCATGCCAACTATTATTGTATGTAAACTCCACCAGATGCAGATTGTCTTCACAATTTCCTGGCCACTCTAAAGTGCAAGCTCGAAGCATATCCTCTAAGGTTTGGATTGTTCTTTCAGACTGACCATCAGTTTGAGGATGAAAGGATGTGCTGAATCTCAGTTGCGTCCCCATTGCTGCATGCAAGGACTTCCAAAAACGAGACACAAATCGTCCATCTCTGTCAGACACAATAGTCTTGGGAACGCCATGTAATCTAACTATCTCTTTCAAGAATAATTCAGTTAACCTCTCTAGGTCCCAAGTAATCTTGATGGGTATAAAATGCAAAGATTTCGTTAACCGATCCATAATGACCCATAAGCATCGTTTCCTTTTCTTGATCTAGGAAGACTAACAACAAAGTCCATTGTGATGTCTTCCCACTTCCATTCAGGAATGGGGAGCGGTTGTAGTTCTCTTGTTGGTCTCTGGTGCTCAATCTTAACTTGTTGACATGTCAAACATCTCGACACGTACTCAGCAATTTCCCGCTTCATGTCACTCCACCAATAACTGTGTCTCAAATCCTTGTACATCTTACTGGCTCCGGGATGCACAGAATATGCCGAAGAGGGACCCTCCTTCAGGATCAACCCTCTGAGCTCCTTGTCAGCTGGCACATAATTGATTCTGAAATCATAATGTCCCATCCTCATGAATGAGAAACCCTGGCGCCTTTCCTTGAGCAATCTCACTGCATATCTTTCTCAACACTGGGTCTTGGGGTTGTTTCTCCTTGATCGACTCTATCAATGTTGAGTGGATTTCCATCGCATTCAACTGCGTCCGATCCTTCCCAAACCAAATTTCAATTTCACTCCTTATCAACTCTTGTTGCAGTTCCGGCTGAACTGTCAGGTAAGCAACCATATGTTCGGGAGTTGACTTCCTACTCAAGGCATCTGCCACTATGTTGGCCTTTCCTGGATGATAGCATATGTCTACATCATAATCCTGAATCAGCTCTAACCACCGCCTTTGTCTCAAATTCAGTTCTTTCTGAGTAAAGATATACTTCAGACTCTTGTGATCGGTGAAAATTGGGCAGCTTACCCCATACAGATAATGTCGCCAAATCTTAAAAGCAAAGACTACAGCTGCAAGCTCAAGATCGTGGGTAGGATAGTTAGCTTCATGTGATTAAGTTGGCGAGAAGCGTATGCTATTAACCTTCCCATTCTGCATTAGGACGCAACCCAAACCTTGCTTAGAGGCGTCACTGTAGACGGCAAACCCTTCCGTTCCCTGTGGTAAGGCTAACATTGGCGCACTAGTCGCTTGCCTCTTGAGTTCTTCAAAACTCTCCTAACATCTCCCATCACATTCAAACTTCTTAGTCTTACGTAACAGATTAGTTAGCGGTTGGGCAATCTTAGAAAATCCCTCCACAAATCGCCTGTAGTAACCCATCAGTCCAAGAAAACTCCTAACTTCCTTAACATTCTGAGGTTGTTTTCAATTCGCTACTGCTTCTGTCTTCTGCGGATCTACCATCACACCCTCGTTAGAGATCACATGGCCAAGAAATGCTACCTTAGGGAACCAAAAGTCACATTTTGACAGCTTTGCAAATAGTTTTTGTCGCCTCAACACTTCAAGTACAGCTCTGAGGTGAGTCTCGTGGTCCTCCTTACTCCGAGAGTATACTAAAATATCATCAATGAAAACCACTACAAAGCGATCCAAGTACTCTCTAAAACATCGGTTCATTAAGTCCATGAAAACCGCAGGAGCATTAGTCAACCCGAAAGGCATCACCACAAATTCATAGTGACCGTACCTTGTTCTGAAGGCAGTCTTGTGAATATCCTCCTCTCGAATCCTAAGCTGATGATACCCTGATCTCAAGTCAATCTTTGAAAGTATTGTAGCTCCTTGCAATTGATCCAACAAGTCATCAATGCGAGGGAGCATATACTTATTCTTGACTGTCACCTTATTCAACTCCTTATAGTCGATGCAAAGTCGAAGGGAACCATCCTTTTTTTTAACAAACAACACAGGCGCACCCCAAGGAGATGCACTTGGCCTAATAAAGCCTAACTCCATAAGTTCCTCTAACTATTTCCTCAACTCTAGCATTTCTGCTGGTGCCATCCGGTATGGAGCTCGAGAAATAGGGGCAGTCCCCGGCTCCAGCTCAATGGTGAAATCAACATCACGTCTCGGTGCTAGCCCTAGCAGTTTCTTAGGAAATACATCTGGATATTCGCGAGCGATGGGGATATCGTCTAACTTTACTTCATCATTTCTCTCTTCTAAGGCATAACACACATAATCGGCACAACCCTGTCTTAATAATTTTGCAGCTGTCATCGCACTAATGATTCTGCCAGAGTCTCTAGGATCATGACCCTCGAACACATGTACTATACCCTTATCTGTTGTTACAGTAACTGTCTTCTTCCTGAAATCAAGAACGGCACCATGGAGAGAGAACCAATCCATACCTAGAATGATATCGTAGTGCAACATATTGATAGCTATAAGGTCAACCATCCATTCCCGACCACCTATGATGATCGGAAAGTTTCTAAGTCTCCTAGTCCCTACTAATTTATCACCATTAGGCAATCCAACAACAAAAGATTTGCACTCCAAATCACATACTAGCCCAAGTCTATCAACGCAATTCTCCACAATAAATGAATGCGTAGCACCTGAATCAAACAGTAAACGAACTGGCTCAGACCGAATAAAAAGTGTACCTGTGGTCACATGCGCATTGTTATCATCAGCTCTCCTCATCTCATAGACTCGTGGTGCTAGAACCCCACCCATCGGTGCCTTGCCCTTGTTTCCCATGTTGTTCTACTGAGACTGTGACTGTGTCGGACGGTTCTGATTCGGAGTTGGACGATAAGCTGGAGAAGATGCTTGAGATTGAGCTGAAATTACTCCATGTCTGCAGAAAGCTTTAATGTGCCCAACTCCCCCACATTTGTAACAAGTCTGGGGTGCTCTAGTACAGTCTACCTTCTTATGATTAGGATCTCCACAATTGAAGCAACGTGGTGCACCCCTTGCCATCCCTTGCTGACCCCCTGACTGTTGATAACTCACTGACATCTGTGAACCACCGCTCTGAGCCTTCTTGGCTGGCCCATTGTTAGGGGTACTCCTAGGAGTAGAGAAAGGTTTCCTGAAAATACTGAAGTTGTTGTGAGATCCAACTCCTCCTGGTGTAGACTGAGTCTTCTGCTTTTTCCCAGCTCGAGCATCAATAATCTGGTTGGAATCATCAATATCAGCCTCCATAGTCAAGCACTCGTCAATAAACTGATCAAGTGTTGTACAGCTGTGTCTTGCCATCAGAGGTTTTATCTCCGGATACAGCCATCTATGAAAGTTCTTGATCTTATCCTCCTCATCCTTTACTATAGAGGTTGCATACTTCAATAACTTATTGAATTTCACAGCCAGTTGATGCACCTTCAGCCCTTCATTCTCTGGATACTGAAACTCATGCAGATTGGCATCCCTTAACGCCTCTGGAAAGTATATGTCTTCTAACTTAGCTCGGAACTCTCCCCATGAAGCCTCATGGTCAGTTGGTTGAGCAGTGTCCCACCAGTCACTAGCATCATCAACAAGGTAATAAGCAGCAATCGTTACCTTCTCACTCTCTGGACATCGAACACCCTTCAATAACTTATCAAATCGATTCAACCAGAATGTCACGGCGGCAGGTTCGCGAGAACCATCAAAAGTAGGAGGATTCAATCTAGCCACAACTTCCATATATTTGTTAAACCCCTCTTGCAAGACTTGAGGTTCATTCTATCGTTGCCCAACATGATCTGGCTGAGAAGCCGGCGCTGGCTGTCGTGGAGGCGGTACTTGTGCCATAGCTGCCTGTATAGCTTGAGTCACCATCTGTTGCAGCGCAATCAAAGTCCTTTGGTCAATGCCCGCATGAGTGGCTCCTGGTGGAACTTCCGTTGGATTCGGCTGACTTCCTACAAAACCATCAGCGACTTGACTACCCATATCTACCCCTTGAGGATAAGCCTGAGGGCCTCGTCCTCTACCATGCCCACGCCAACGCCCTCGACCTCTACCACGTCCCGCTTGCGGGGGCATACTGAACGTAATTAATCATTAGTACAAAACATCGCAAACAATACTTATCAAACACAAAACTTACTTATGAGTAACAGCAAGGGTCCCCGATCACACGATTGTTTCACAATTTTAGAGAATAGTCTTTTCCACGTCAAACGTTTGAAAAACATTTTTGAATGTAATTGCTCTGATATCAATTTCTGTAACACCCCAAAATAGAGGTACCACAGTGCTGTAGGCCCAAAGGTCTATAAGGCGTTTTAGAAAAAAAGAGAAACCCAAAACATTTCCAAATATGCCAAAAGTTATCAACATCGAAATCCCTACTTCAAGTTTAAACAACATTCAAACACATACATCAAGTTCAAAATATCAATTTACATCAAGAACAACATGTAACTAGTACAAAATATTCAAAATCCATTGTAAAGTACTAAGTCTCTAACTGGAAAGACAAACTGTGATCAGGGACCTCCTTGCTACTATTGAACCTGAGAAGACATGTTGACTAGTGGACCTGAATCACCAGCCAACCACGGAAACAAAAACCCGAGGTTGGGTTAGTCTAATGAAAGACTATCAAGAATCATCAAATATAGAAAAATAGGAAAGGTTTTTCATTGCCATCCATCTAAAGTCAATTAATATCACATCACTATATATACCAATATCATCACATAACCTTGACTTAAACATACTTATCCAACTATTAAATGTACTAAACACATCCAGTCCAAATCTCAACCACACAGAGAGTAATATCGGGTGAGACTATCATCACCCTAAGTGATCATACTATCCATGGATATATTTAAGATGGGACACTCACCATCCAAGTGTGGCCTTCAACCAACGCAAGGTCATCCTCTACGTGGTCAGGTGAGGCTATCATCACCCCGGCCCAGCTATAAGGAATCATGCCCTCCTTATAACCGAAAAACAACACTCAACAACAACAACCAACAAGCAAGAATGATCCCACATTAATCATCAAACAATATAACAATCAATCAACAACAATCAACAAGTTCACGTCTATAACTACTAGTCTCGATCCAAGCGGCCGGTAAGGGCATAATCAATTACTGATAATTATAATACGAATTAAATCATACTATAAATATATATATATAAGAGCGAGTACGAGCAAGAATCATCTTGCCTTAAACTTCACAACGATCTTGAAAATCACCACGGTCCGTAAACAAGTCCCGCTCTTAACCTGCTTGCAATAACAACAAAGTCCTACCATTAACTAAATATACAAACATCCCTAAATTAATACTTCATATCTATAGGTATATACACGTGACATATGCCTCGGTCTACTTCATAATTTACATTTCTATATCTATATGTATAAGGCAGCAACATATATATTCTTCAATAACCCACCTAGGCCACGTTAAATACCCATTTAATCATCTTATGGAATTCCATCTTCAAATTCAACGTGGTTCTACTAAAATGACATTACTCCAACAACCCCCACTTGGTCCTAATTTACACCCCTAATTAACCATGTTAAAAGCTTGATTTCTATGTCCTGCACAAATAAAACCGAACCCCCAAAATTAACATACGAACACTATAGCCAAATCAGGAATTTGGTTGCTCACTACACCCTTCAATTCCAATCCAAATCTGCCAACAATAGAAATTCAATAGAATTTTTTTTATCTGGCATCCAAAAAATCAGATTGAAGCAACCCCACAATACCTTGTCGTCCACCTTGCTCTCGCCGCCGGGACTGGCTCCTCGTTGCCGGAAAGTGCAATAGCAGCGGCAGGACAGAAAGTCACAGCAGCTCGCGGTCTCGCACAGCAGAGGTTCGCGGTCTCGCCTCAGGGAAAGGAAGCGGTGGCAGGCAGCAGCCGGGTCGAGCTCACCGGCGGAAATTTGAGCAGCTGAAGAGGACAATCGGAAGGCAGGAGGGAGGTGAGCTCTGCGGTGGGGTTCTCATACGAAGGAGACAAGGGTTTTGACCCACTTATCTGCTTTTTGCTGAATTTATAATATTATGACTATTATAACTATATTTACATAAAGTGGGGTATTTCAGCGCCGCTCCAAGCTAGACCCCCGAGAAGATGGTCCATTCAAAGTGCTCCAACGCCTTGGTGACAATGCCTATCAAGTGGAACTCCCCGACGATTATGGTGCTCATCCCACGTTCAACGTGGCCTACCTCTCCTTTTGTTCCCCCGGAGTATGAAGATGAATTGGGGACAATTCTACTTCAAGAAGGGGAGAATGATGAGCCCCAACAACCCCTAGATGCCAAAGAGAAAGAGGAATGCATGGAAGTCAAGAGTGACGGCCCAATCACAAGGGCTCGAGCTAAGGCCATCGCTCGAGCCACACAATCCATTGTCAATCGGGCCACTCTTAGCCAAGGTGCCGCAGCCCCATTGGAGCCACACCTCCACATGATGACCACCATGGAAGACATTGGCTTCACCACGGCCATGACAACCAAACCACCGACGCCTTCATCCCCATGACATCCAAGGCGTCGTCCATGCCAAAGCCAAGCCTAGGCGCGTGGAACCTATCCCATGCTATCCTATTTTAGTAGTTCATTTAAAGACTTTGCATTTCCATTTTGGGTGAGATAGGCCACTTGCAAGTGGGCCTTCAGCCCACTTAAAAACCCTAGACTATTTAAGCCAACTTATGGCTTCCTTGCTCATTTGGTTGAAGATTAAAGGCTTAGAGTTTAGAGAAGTTGAGGTGGTCCTCCTTCGAGGGTAGAGGTGGTGATGCGGTCCTGTCCCGCCATCAGATGGTCCATTAAGAGCCGGGGACGACCGAGACCATGGCGTCCTCCCTGGAGTAGGACTTAGCATAGTTTATTATATATTTCCTTATTATTAGCGATTGCTTGTTTTAGTATGTTTCCCTTTTATGCATTTTCTATTTCGGGTGTGCGCTCCTCTTATGCTTAAGAGGGCCGACCCATTAGTTAGAATAAGGCCCATACTCATTAGGGTTTTGGCTGAGCTCTTTGGCTATAAGTAGCCACCTTGTACTTCATTTCTAATTACGTTGAAATTAAAGCTTAAGCCTCAGTTGAGATCATCTCCTCCCTTAAGCCTTCAACGTCACCCTCATTACTTGTCCCAAATTTATCCCAAACACAACCCATTGGCGATCCCGGTGAATTGCTCGATCTAGATCCGTGCACGAGACGAGTCGACCCCATCGATTCGTATCAACTGGTATCAGAGCGCCAGTCGATCGAGCAACCCAAGTCGCCATCTCCGCCACACCAAACCAGTTCGTCCTCTATACCTCCATCTGCGACACTTCAGGAGAATTGCCATAACCTTATGCTCATTCAATATTTTGGTCTGAAATTTTTAGGAGGAAACTAGACCCATAGATCTAACTCCTCGCGTTGGAATCATCGCATTTGGATTCCTAAGCAGGGAGAACGAATTTTTACAAGTCGGACCAACGCCCAGGAATTTTCCTTGGCCTCCATCTGCGACACTTCAGGAGAATTGCCATAACCTTCTGCTCACTCAATATTTTGGTCTGAAATGTTGAGGAGGCAAACTAGACTCGTAGATCTAACTCCTCGCGTTGGAATCATCGCATTTGGATTCTTGAGCAGGGAGAACGAATTTTTTCAAGTCGGACCAACGCCCAGGAATTCCCAGATCTGCTCGTCCTTCGTCTCCAATCTGCACAGAACCAGATCTGCTCGTCCTTCATCTCCACTCCGCCACCGCTCGCTTCCCAGCGTCAGACCCACCGCCGGCCACGCCCAGCCGCCGCCACTGCCCCTGCTGTGCTGCGATCGTCGTCGGATTTGCACAGATCTAGGTCTGCTCTTCTTCGTCACCACTCCACCCGATCTGCTCACTGAATTTCTGCACTTCTGCTGCTGTAATTTCTGGTTGCTGTTCGTGCATTCTGTTGAATTTTCTGGGCACAAAATTCTGGTTGTGCTGTTTGCTGAATTTTTGCCCCTGCTGAACTTTTTCTGTTCACCATTTGCTACTGTTCGTGAGTTTCTGTTGTTGTGTTGTCTGTTGTTCTCACTTTCTGCACTGTTGTTTTGCTAAAGTTGTTGTTGCGTTGTTGTGCTGCGATCTGTGTTGAGTGGCTGCTTGCACAAGCAGCCCTAGGGTTACAAAAAAAAAAGTGTGACGTCGCAATCAGTTGCCTCACTGGCTACGCCCTTGACTGGTGGTTTCGTGTAGAGGATTATCGCCGGACCCGTGGTTGGCAACCCGTCATCACTTGGGAGCAAATTGTTTATGTTATGACCCGACACTTTGCTCCGAGTGTTGATCCAATAGCCTACGCCGCCCGCTCAAAGCAACAGACCAGACCGTACCTTGAGTGCGTCTCTGCACGTACCCCAGTGCGCTCTTCTGAGGGATTCCCTGAACGCACCCCAGCGTGCGTCATAGTGCTCCTTCCCCCAGCTCCGGTACCCCCTGTTGCGCTCGTCCCTGCTACGACGCCAACCGCACCAACCGCTTCCGCACCAGCACCCGATCCTGAGATCACTCCAACTCCAACCGTCGTGCCTCCGGAGCCAGCGCCCACCAGGCCGCCCCCTCTGATCATATCGGCACCCACTTCGATGGTCCCCATGGTGTTGGACGTGCCTCTCCTCGTTCTCGTGCCCACGACTTATGAGTCTTTCATTTTGGCTCCTTCAATGGACATTACGCATCAACCATTCTGATGTAT
Organism: Rheum nobile; assembly: GCA_027886185.1. Classification (NCBI taxonomy): domain Eukaryota; kingdom Viridiplantae; phylum Streptophyta; class Magnoliopsida; order Caryophyllales; family Polygonaceae; genus Rheum; species Rheum nobile. Next base: position 45,858 of record WOAB01000656.1, on the reverse strand, counting down.
ATGGTCCTTTACATGTGTTGATCGACTGTTCACCCTTGCGCCTACATGTTCGAAGCGGGGACGCTTCGATTCTAAGGGAGGGAGAATGATGCGGTCCTGTCCCGCCATCAGATGGTCCACTAAGAGTCGGGGACGATCGAGACCATGGCGTCCTCCCTGGAGTAGGACTTAGCATAGTTTATTATATATTTCCTTATTATTAGCGATTGCTTGTTTTAGTATGTTTCCCTTTTATGCATTTTCTATTTCGGGTGTGCGCTCCTCTTATGCTTAAGAGGGCCGACCCATTAGTTAGAATAAGGCCCAAGCCCATTAGAGTTTTGGCTGAGCTCTTGGCTATAAGTAGCCACCTTGTACTTCATTTCTAATTACGTTGAAATTAAAGCTTAAGCCTCAGTTGAGATCATCTCCTCCCTTATGACTTCAATGTCACCCTCGTTACTTGTCCCAAATCTATTCCAAACACAACCCATTGGCGATCCCGGTGAATTGCTCGATCTAGATCCATGCGCGAGATGAGTCGACCCCATCGATTCGTATCAGGTGGTCCTCCCCGGCTTAAGCCTCCAATCTAACACCACAAGCTTGGTTATCTTTGTATCTCTCTTTCAATCAACAAGTATTTGCATTTGGTTTTTCAACACATCTTGTTCTTGGCTTTTCATCCATTCAAATCTGCCAATAAACCTCTTTGGAGGCTTCCCTTGTCCTTGTCCTTGTCAACGCCTACAACCACCACCATTGGCTCGTGAGATCCTCTTCATTCGCCGGCATCCACCTTTGTCGGATTTCTGCCAGCCTCATCATTTTCCATCCTAGCTTCTGTTTTCATGAGGAGTCTAAACGGGGTCCAAAGGAGCCATCTTTGCTAGGAGAAGAAGAGAGTTGCTTGCTTGTTCCACGATCGAGCCCTTTCGGTGAATCAAGGCCTTAAAGCCTCCGTGTTTCACATCAAAGTGTGCCAAATCTGGTGTGCAACGTGAGTCTCGAAGCTCTATAGCACCTCAAGGGACTCAAGCCCGTACGGGGGGCCTCCACGACAGGTGGAGCCTCGCCAGCGCGAGGGGGAATGGGCTGCTGGGGGGCATGAAGGGGAACGTGCTCTTGGGGGCGGGAGGGGAAACGTGCTCCTGGGGGCATGAGGGGGGACGTGCTCCCGGGGGGAGGGAGGGACATCCTCTATATCAACATCGTCCAAATGAGGACCCTCAGCGCCAGTTTCCTCTGTGTCAGCAAACACATCCTCCATAGGCAAATCGCCCATGTCATGGATGGGACTCTGCGAAGTCGGATGTAAACACACATCAGGAGATGGAACTACTTCTGAAAGAGGCGGATCCGCTAATGGAACGACATCCTTCGTGATTCTACTCTTGCGACCATGTCGGGTGCGGGGGTTTAAGAGGTTTCTGCTATTACGACCAGAAGCTGTCATGGGTCGAGGTTCCACCCGACGTCCCCCGCGCATGTTTCGTTTGATTCTCGCGACTACATCATGTTTTATTCAAATTATAATTTATTTTACAGAGATGTTTAATTATAACCAATTACTACTATTTATTCTCACTTATTCTAATATTCTATTACATTTGAATAAATATTTAAATTTTCAAATATTTGTCCCAAATTACCTAAATTATTCATAACAATTATATATAATCATCTATTGTTTTTCATATATTACCATCACTTATTGTAATATTCCATTACATTTGACTCATTTTTTACCCACTTATCTAAATTATTTGTATACTTCACTATTTTCATACAATTATTCATATATTATACTAATTTAAATAAAAATTATCTAATAAATTTATCTAATTTAAATAAAATTATTCTATGTAATTTTATTCTATATATTTACAATACATTAATAAAATTATCTACTTTATCTCAAATTATCTAATTTATCTAAAATTATCTAATTTTATTCTATTATTTACAATATAATAATTTTATACTACTTAATTACAATTATAATTATGCAATTTTAATTTTTTACTAATTTTATTTATGCAGTTCTAATTTATTATTACAAATCAAATCGTAATTCTAACTAACTAGTATACACATTTCCTAATTTCATTTAATTACAAAACTAATTATTTCTACAAATAATATAATGATAAATTAAATATATACAATAAATATTATTAATTATAAAATTTATAGCGAAACAAAATGTACCCCAGCTCGTTCCCGATGAATGTATCTCCATGGCAGTCCAAGTAGCCTTACCTCCCCAACTTGCGCCACCGCCTCGACACTGATGGCTACCGCGACGTCCAAGGCATTTTCCGACCCCACCTCCGCCTATGCCCCGGCTGGCCACGCCGCTAACTGTTCCGTCGTCGCCGGAAACTCGCCGCCCGCCATCGCCAAAGAATCGCTACCCGACCGCCGCGCCGCCCAAGTCGTCGTGTCCCATGCCGGCCACACCGCCACCAGTTGTTCTTCCGCTCTCGCAGCCGACCTCGCCGCCGCCCATGCCGTGTCCTTCCCCTCGTCAGTCGTTGCCGCCCACGCCGTGTCCTCCCCCTCGTCAGCCGTCGTCGCCCACAATTCCATATCTAAATTTTTTTCGAGGATTGGCCCCTACTCTGCCTCGCCGTCCACCGCTTTGGCCGCCGCTGCTTCTTGCTCCGCCGCAAAGACCGCCACCGTCTCCTCTCGCTTCTCATTGTCGCCAAAAAACTCCATTGCCGCCGTCGCTGCTGTAGGTTTAGGGTTTATGAGGTCGGGGGAAGAAGAAGATGAAGGCGTTACTATGGGTGCTATATAGTAGCGTCCAAGATTTTCTTTTCTTTTTTTTTTCTCTTGGGCCCTACACGGGTAATTTTTTTGAAAAAAACAAATTATAAACCGTTTCAATAGAACTGGTTTAGCCGAAAAATCAGTTCACTTCTTGGGCGCCACCTAGTGGCGCCCAAGTGAAATTTTGTTTTAGGGCAACAAGGTGGCGCCCATTATATTAATTTTTTTGCACAAATTTGTTCCGCCCAAAATGCGGTGCGGGGCATAAAAAACGCGGTGCGAAAATTGTCCCCGGTTCTTTAAATAGAGGGTTGTGTTTGTATGGGAGAAAGAGACACACAAGGACTGCACATGTGTTTGTAATTTACAAGTTGCCCCTTTGAGCTTTCGTTTTAGAAGGAGAATGTGAGAGAATGGGGGTTGGAATGGTATATACAGAGGCCAAGGGTGGTAACTAGACCGGTTAGTCAATTGGGTTGTAGTTGTCACTAGTGTAATACCCGTGCCTTGCACGGGATTTTTTTATTTTATTTTATAGTTGTAAAAATTATATATTTTTATTATCAAATAATGATTGTTTTAATATATACTTGATTAGTTATTTAAATTAAAAATGACAAATTGACTAAACAAATTAAAGATATAAAAAATTACATTATATAAAGAGAGACGGTACTCTCCATAACTTTATTAATCGTACAAACTGGTTAAGTAGTCTTACAAACAGGAATAGCTACAGTCTTTTACATCAATAATTCTAAGACGATAAAACATAATAAAAAATTCATTTAACTCTAATACATGAAAATGACATGCTAAACATAATAAATGGCGCGATGTTCAAAATTACTACAAATTATCAAAAACTTCCTTGTATACTACATTAGTTGTAGTATTATATCTCTTATTGTCTTTGTCATAAAAAACAAGATCTTCAAACCTTTCTTGCTAGTCACCCTTGAATAAGCAACATAAAACTGACCATGACTGAAAATATGGCGTGGAAGATACAAACCAACATTGGCAAGAGATTGGCCTTGAATCTTGTTTATGGTCATAGCAAAACACACACTCAAGGGAAATTGTCTTCGTTGAAACTTAAAAGGAAATGAAGTGTCTGATGGTGACATTATCATGCGAGGAATCAAAACCGTATGTCCAATATTGTTGCCTGATATAATTCTACCTTGTATGACATGACTGCCAAGCTGCATGGTTATCAATCTCGTTCCGTTGCATAAACCCGAAGTCTGATCAATATTGCGAAGCAACATAATAGGGACCTCAACCTTAAGTTTCAGTACATGATTCGGCAGACCAGAACATCTAATACTATTCAAGAAGTCAGACGAATAAATATCAGCATGACTATCTTTAACAGAACCTGTCTTGCACAAACTATCGGAACTGAGATAGACCTTTTCATCACCAGGCAACGAAGACAATATATACTCATTAACTTTATCTACCTCTTCGTGTGTTGGAGCAAGAATTGCTCGTTCTTCAAAGTATGCCGGAGTCAACTGATCTTCCATAAGAGAGGGATAAACAGATTTGACAACTGCTGGAATTGGATCTAAATCAAAATCCTTCACCAATAGTTCATCGGGAATTTCAATTTGCGCTTCCCCATCATTGTCAACACCTACATTCCCATCTCCGATGCTTAATACCCAAGAAGAAAATTTATTTGCCTCTTGGATCTCAGATTCAGATGTACCTTGTTGAATCCTCATATTTCTTGTTAGAGTAAGAACTTTGCAATGATCCCACAAATAAGAGGAATTAATTGTAGCAAAAACAACATCTTGCCTGCTACCTTTTGAGATAACGGGTAGGATTTGCCTAAAGTCTCCACCAAATATTATGACTTTCCCTCCAAAAGGCTGTTCTAAACTAAGAGGATTTGTAGCCCGTAAAATATCTCGTAATGTCCTGTCTAAAGCTTCAAAACATAACTTATTCGTCATGACAGCTTCATCCCAGATAATAAGTTTGGCGGCACATATCAACTCAGAAAGTTCCGTACCTGAACATATATGACACGTTGAATCCTCATTAACTTGCAAAGGTATTTTAAACCTCGAATGAGCAGTTCTGCCACCGGGTATTAGGTGAGCCGCATTTCCACTTGAAGCAACAGTAAGGACTATTTCACCTTTTGACCTTATAGCCGACGAAAGTGCCCTCCATATATAAGTTTTGCCTGTTCCACCATAACCATATAAGAAGAAGACACCCCCGTTATTTGATGTAACAGCATTCATGATCTCATCATAAACCCCTTTTTGTTCCATTGTAAATCTAGAAAGTAATTGAGCATGCTCCTCAGCTAGAACTGTCGTGTCATATCGAAGTTCATCTTGTATAAGTTTGTTGACACCTTCACTAATAAGACTTGAATCTACAGGAGGCATGGTTTTGTAGTGACTCAAACTACTACCATTCCGTTGTAATAACTTGTCAATTTTGGCAAGTGCATAGTTTTGTAGTTGCTCATCTGTTAGATGCAAATCTGCATATATATAGCATGCACGTGTCACAACAATTAAACGAGTACAAAATCTGCATGTAAGAATAAATGCAGTTAACATTATGATCATTTAAATATTAATATTGAAATGCATACCATCAATTCGTAGAATTCGCCTCTGTTTGTTGAGAATATCATCTGCTAGAAGCCTCCATGTTTGTTCCCAAACAAACTCTGGCTGTGCCATGCTATCAGACAACAAAAGAAAAACATATAGACTCCTAATGTAGTGCGCCGATCCCCAAAAACTTGCTTCAGTTATCCCGTCGATGTATTCTCTGTCATCGTCTAACAACCCCAATGCATAGCAAGCTTCTGTAAATGTAGAATAAACTATACCCTCAACAGTACGTAAATCTTCGTAGCATGTGGGTCCTTTAATATGATTCAACATAATTCTAAGATAGTACTTCTCGCCACTACCTGGAGGTACATGATAAATCCTTCCAATTGAACCACGTCTATCACGTTTTTTCCAATGTTTAGATGAAGGTACCCAAACAAATTTCTCTGGAAATTCAGAATATGTCAAATCTTTACCTTCTGGAAACTTCTTGTTAGAAGTCATCCATTGGAGAAACATTGATTTTTCACTTTCATGATCATTTAAGACTACATCAATAGGATCATCATCATCAAATAAAACGCTTTCCTCACCAGGAAGGTGCAAATTCAACCGTTGAACAACAGGAGTCCTGTAATGAATATCAAAGCCAAAAATCCTCCAAGCAGCTTCACACGCCGATATATAGCGGCAATTGTAGTAGTTTTTGATTTCGGCAATGCGATCATCACCCAAATTGTTTGCATCAGACCTTGTTATTGCAACAGTGATGCGATCATGCCCTTTATTTATGTACTTGAACAGATACTTGATAGAGCCCGATCGATTACACCATTCAACGTTTATATGTGCATTGTACTTTAATAGAAGAAATGCATTGTAAGGAACCACATACCGATTATCAAGAGGAACTCCACTCTTTTCGATCGTTCTACCATCTTCACGTCGTCTATATACAGGGTATCCATCTTCATCAACAATCGTATGTTCAACAAATTGTTTTGGAAAGTACTTTATACACTTTCCATCTGCCATACACGGAGATGATGGATTAGAAGCTCTGCATGGACCATGCATCATGAAATTTGACACCGCATTGTATAACTCAGCATCCTCTGTTTGGTGTGGTATTTCAGCCGAGATGACCTTATCAATATCTATAGTGGTTGGCAACTTAGATTCTTTATCCAAAAACAACAAAATATGGGCATGAGGCAAACCACGCTTTTGGAATTCGATTGTGTAAATAACTGCACAACATCCAAATGACTTAATAAATACAACTTATCAAATATATTAAAATAAATAATAAATTGAAAAATATATAGAGAAATTACCTGAATTAACCTTGCCAAATATTTGTTTAACTTTGAAATCTTTTACCATGGACTCCAGTTTCATGTGGAAGACTCTACATATAATGTCTGGACGATCCTCTGGATGTAGACCCCTTTCTTCGCAAAACTTCACAATTTCAGACCATTTTGAATTGCATGTGAATGTTATGAATAGATCGGGATAACCATGGTGTTTACATATTGCCATTGCATCTTGATAGTTCTGCTGCATGTATCTCGGACCGCCTGTAAATGAAGATGGCAATATTATTCGCTTTCCAGATGAAGTTGGTGCTATCTGACCCTTGCTTGTTGCCGTTGAAAGATTTTTATATGAATCAGCCCGTATGGTATGCTGATTAGTTCGATGGTAGTTCAACCTATCTGCTTTAATCATCGTATAAACATCAACCAAGAATTGTTGATACAATTTTCTAGATAACCTCAGAGTCCCGGCTTCGCCTCGACGCTCGTGGATTCTAAACTGACAGAATTCTTTAAGTGTCACCCTTGTCCTCTTCCTTGCAGAAATACTGCATCTTTCACTTAAACCTATGTCAATTCTGTATCCATCCTCACCATAAGGGAATGCCAATGGATATTGAAGCGCAAGGTACGAAGGATGCAATTCGTGAATCCGTTGTAATTGACCAGACCTTGTCTGAAGTATAATGTCCATGTGCGTGTGATCTGTATCAATATCACCAAGAATAAGAGCAGCAACCTCGGAGCACGTTGGGAGATTATATCTCCGAGCATCAGTGTTTCTTGTGCTAAGTAGGCGCAACTTAAGATCTGCCACACCTTCATCCTTAAATCTATCTCTGGCCATTCTAAATGCCTTTGCATGGGGGTTGTGTTGATCTATCATCTTTCTCAACTCCGTCACAAGAGAATCATCAACTTTTTTGACCCTAGAGCTGTCATAATTAAACATCACAATAATATCTTAATAATAAAAATTATATTAAATAATCATCCATATTAACAAAATGAATATAAATATACAGAATCGACATACCTAATGGCACTGATTCTGTTTGAATCCTCGTTTTGAGTATCATATATATAGAGTTGCGAAAACTTTGGTGTTACGCCAGGAACTGGTAACAAACTCCCTATTCTGTGAAAATTCTGGCCATGCATTCGGTAACAATAAGGTCCACGACCTTTCTTGATGGGTAAGACCTTTCCTCCCAAAGATGTAAAAGCAAACATCATATTATAAGCTATAATATTCTCACAAAATTGTTTGCTTTTTGGATGCCTATTTGTCAAAAGATTCTTCAGCAACGGTGGTGGCTGTTGCAACAATGGCAGCTCAATTTTTCATTTCATGCAACATAACGAAGATATATGACATACCTTCATTTCATGCAACATACCTTCGCTTGAAGGGTCTTGTATATTTAATCTTTCAGCATACCACAGTAATGCACCACAATGTAGACATTCATACACAGCTTCACCGTGATCTAGGTATTGCACTACGAAATATAGATGAGCATTAAACAATATACAAACTAATATTACAAATTCACCAAATAATACAAATGAAGTACCTGGTTTACTAGTATGATTTCTCATTGTTCTATGCACTTCTGAGACAGGAACTGTTGAGTATAATATTGTAATAATGAATAAATGTCGATAAATCAAGTATTTAAAAATAACAGACACTCCTAAAAGTTGTTTATTTTGAAATCAAGATAGGACATTATAACGTGTTAAACAATCTTAATGCAATACAGAAAAAATGGTTTTATCAGTACATAATGATACATATATTGATATAAAAAATACCATTACGATTGTTTGGTAATCTAGATGAACGGCCTCGCAACGCAGATGAACTGGTAGGACCTGAAAATTACGTACACATAAAATGAAATATTATAAACAACATCGAAATTAATATAATATATGTATGTATATCGATATATGCCCGCGGAAAACTTCCTAAGGAATTACCATTAACCGTAATAGATAAGGGTGTAGCTTCGTTACGTACAGAGTTCGCAATATTTCCAAGTATAACTCCTGCACAAATGTCGATACTTGTATGTTATATAATATTTTGTAATGTTCATTTACTAAGAATATTTTATGTTTACCTGATTCAATTAGTGGTGTTCCATGCCTCTTATGCCTAATCGTATTCATTCTCAACATTCTCTTGCGTCGAGCTAATTTGTAAAAGGAAAATAATTACAAATATTGTACGACAATAATTGACTTTATTTATTGAACAACATCATATCTTGTTCAACTTTTGTTACATCAATTTGATTGATAAGACTCGCGTTTTGTAACGGATCTGTAAATGATAAATAAATATATCATAGTATAAATATTGATGTAAGATAAAATATAGTATAATCCTTAATATACATGACTTTATAAAACATAAATTTGTTACCCTCGTTTTCCTTGTCATTGAGGCTTATAGGTGGATCCAAGTTTGTATGAGTTTGATCCACTAATGGTAAATGTAAATCTGTCGGCGTAACGTTGACGCACACTGCATAAATACATGGTTATTAAAATTTATATTTATAAATTAAACCTAATCGACGATTATAACATAACTACTATATTTAGTATACTTATAACCATAATTGAATACTACCATCACTTATTTGTGGTACATTAGATGAACATCCTGTCAATGTAGATGAATTTCTTGTACCTTACATTAAAGTATTACATAATGATAGATTAGTAATAATCTAAATATAATGATCATGCATGTGTACCCATTAAAAACTTATAAAAACAATGTAGGTTAATGACTAACCATTAAATGAAATAGACAATGGTCTAGATTGGATAAGTACGGAGTCGCTCATATTTCCAAGTATATTTGCTGCATAAATTTATGGTTACGCATTCTACCCTAGAGTGTTTTACATTATAATTAAATATAATATATGTTTTCTAACCTGATTCGATTAGCGGTGTTCCATGCCGCTTATGCCTTATCACATTCATTCGCAATTTCCTCCTCAATCGAGCTGATTTGAGCATGAAAATAAATATTAAATATTATAAATTAATAAATCACTCATTCATACCACTTTAAAAAATACCATACCTTGTTCGACGTTTTGCAGAAGATTTTGTTCTGTAATCATGACATTTTGCAATTGAGCTGCAACATAGTTTTCTTTTTCTCGAACACTAATAGGTAAATGTGAATTATGAACGTTTTCATAAGTTCGGTATTGCAGAGTCGTCGGAGTAGATGAATTTCTTCTACCTGAACATTAAAGAATTAAATAACTATATATAGTTTTTGTTTATAAATAATCAAACAATCTAATTTACATAATTTTTGTTCTCATTAACAAAACGAAATTAAATTTATTTTAAACATTAATTATTTTCCGAAACAATGATATTATGTCTTCGAGGAGTATCAAACAATAACTACCAAATAAATGAAAAATTGAAGTAAATAGATAATACTGTAACAAACATTACTAACCATTTGAAATATCGGACGTTGGGATACGATCATTAACGGGATAATTGGAAGTACCTAAACATTAAAGTATCAAAATAAGGATAGATTAGTAATAATCTCAAACTTCAAGATTATGCATGTATACCCATTAAAAAATAAGAAAAAAAAATTCATTCATGACTAACCATTAAATGAAATAGATAATGGTCTAGCTTGGATAAGTACGGAGTCGCTCATATTTCCAAGTATATTTGCTGCATAAAATTATGGTTATGCATGATACCCTTTAGTGATTTACATTGTAATTAAATATAATATATTTTTTCTAACCTGATTCGATTAGCGGTGTTCCATGCCGCTTATGCCTTATCACATTCATTCGCAATTTCCTCCTCAATCGAGCTAATTGTAACATGAGAATTAAATAAGGAATAATATAAATTAATAAATCACTAATTTTATACCACTTTTAAAAATACCATACCTTGTTCGACATTTTGCATATGATTTTGTTCTGTAAGCATGACATTTTGCAATTGAGCTGCACCATAGTTTTCTTTGTCTCGAACACTAATAGGTAAATGTGAATTATGATCGTTTTGATCAGTTCTGTAGTGTAGAGTCGTCGGAGTAGATGAATTTCTTCTACCTGAACATTAAAGAATTAAATAATGATATATAGTTTTTGTTTATAAATAAGCAAACAATCTAAATAATTTTTGTTCTAATTAAAAAAACAAAATAAAATATATTTTAAACTTTAATTTTGTTCCGACACAATGCTATTATGTCTTAGAGAAATATTTGACACTAACTACCATATAGACAAAAAAATTGAAGTAAATAGATAATCTACTGTAACAAACATTACTAACCATTTGAAATATCGGACATTGGGATACGATCATTAACATAATAATTGCCAGTACCTCCAAGTGTAGATCCTGCATAATTAGTATTTATATTAAAGTTCATATTACTATTTAGTAGACAAAATTTCAACAAAAATGCAAAATATTAACCTGATCCATTAGAAACTGTCCGTTGTCGTTTCTCTCTAACAACAGGCAATCTCAACGTTCTATTATGTCGGGTTAATTCGTCCATAACAAAATCACCCTGATAAACTAAGATATAAATATTTAAATAAATATATCTACATAAGAATCATCTTATTCAAATACATTAACATGTTTACCTACATAATTTATAATATTAACTAAATAAGACATATTATTTTACAAATCTAATATTGGATATTAAAAATAACAAATCAATACATGAAAGTACATTAAAAAAATCATTCAACATTGCATTAATAAATGTCAATATTTATTTATTATTTAATTACTATATAATTGCAAAAAAAATTGATAAAAAAATTATTGACATTTTTTACCGAATTTACTTATGGATAAATGAGTTATTAATACATCATTTTGCCATTCAATAAGAAGTTTGTCATTAAATTAGAAGCCCACAAAATTAAATAGTGGCCTGGCCCAAAACTCACTCTCTCACTCCCTCACTCTGGGCCACATTTCCAAACCAAGCCCATTTGCCCAAAACCCTAACCAATGTAACCCGATCCCTATCACCAAACGTTTGCCTCATTTGTCTCGGTCAAACCCTAGCTTTCCTTTCCAGAATTCTCTTTCCTTTTCCAGATCTCCTCACCTTTCTCTCGTTCCATTTCCAGATCTCGACCTCCATGGCGATTTCGATCCGAGCTGTCGCCATGGCTAGACCTCTCGTCATCCTCGCTTTCGCTCCATTTCCAGCCTCAAACCCTAGCTTTCCAGAAATCTCGACCTCCATGGCGATTTCGATCCGAGCTGTCGCCATGGCCATACCTCTCGTCATCCTTGCTTTCGCTCCATTTCCAGCCTCAAACCCTAGCTTTCCAGAAACCTCTTTTTCCTTTTCCATATCTCGTCACCGTGTCTCTCGTTCCATTTCCAGATCTCGCAATCCATGGCGATTTCAAACCGAGTTGTCGCCATCCATGGCGCAAATCTGTTAGTCGGAAGTTGTGCAAAGATAAATAACCCCAAAAAAGCGTAAGATCTCTCTCTCTCTCTCTCTCTCTCTCTCTCTCTCTCTCAGTATATTTCTCTTCTTTTTTTTGATTCTCTAGATTTTCTTTTCGATTTTGCAGATCATCTGGAAGTTGGAGGTTGTGCTCAATATTACAGAAAAAGCAAGATTACACAAGTAAGATTTCCTTCTCTATCGATAAATCTGTATTTTTCTATTTCTCTGGATATAATTTGTTGCTTGATATCATAAACTTCCTTCTTTTAAAAATTTGTACATATTTTGACAAATTTCAGTGATTTCGACTGCTTCTTTGATTTCATTTTTCTCAAATTTTACAAACTTCGGATTGAGATATCGTATAATATGAGGCTCGCATTTCTTTCTTTTTTTAAGTTCGAAATGTTTGCTCATCTAGATTGTTCTTCATGAAGTTCATGTTCATGTATATTTTTCTTCCATTATTATTACAACCGAGTTAGTACAATATAATAAAACCGGGTTCAATTATTTCATATAATTGGTTTAGTTATTCATATAATCGACCTCCATGGCGATTTCGATCCGAGCTGTCGCCATGGCCATACCTCTCGTCATCCTCGCTTTCGCTCCATTTCCAGCCTCAAACCCTAGCTTTCCAGAAACCTCTTTTTCCTTTTCCATATCTTGTCACCGTGTCTCTCGTTCCATTTCCAGATCTCGCAATCCATGGCGATTTCAAACCGAGTTGTCGCCATCCATGGCGCAAATCTGTTAGTCGGAAGTTGTGCAAAGATAAATAACCCCAAAAAAGCGTAAGATCTCTCTCTCTCTCTCTCTCTCTCTCTCTCTCTCTCTCTCTCTCTCTCTCTCAGTATATATATATATTTTTTTTGATTCTCTAGATTTTCTTTTCGATTTTGCAGATCATCTGGAAGTTGGAGGTTGTGCTCAATATTACAGAAAAAGCAAGATTACACAAGTAAGATTTCCTTCTCTATCGATAAATCTGTATTTTTCTATTTCTCTGGATATAATTTGTTGCATATCATAAACTTCCTTCTTTTAAAAATTTGTACATATTTTGACAAATTTCAGTGATTTCGACTGCTTCTTTGATTTCATTTTTCTCAAATTTTACAAACTTCGGATTGAGATATCGTATAATATGAGGCTCACATTTTTTTTTTTAAGTTCGAAATGTTTGCTTCATCTAGATTGTTCTTCATGAAGTTCATGTTCATGTATATTTTTCTTCCATTATTATTACAACCGAGTTAGTACAATATAATAAAACCGGGTTCAATTATTTCATATAATTGGTTTAGTTATTCATATAATCGGGTTGAATAAAATCTACTATATCTATTAATGGGTCTGAATATAGTAGATTCTTACCGGCCTACGTATTTTAATTAAAGAAAATGGGCTTATTGGCCCAATACTGCTACTTCAATATGTAATTAATGGGCCTAATAGGCCTGGTGATATACTGCTTACACAAATTTGTTTATAATATCGGCCTTTATATAATGGGCTTACACAGATTTGGTTCTAATGGGCTAAAACGGCCTTTATATATTGGGCTATTGGTTATTATATCGGTCCATGACCGTTGGTAAATACAGACCATTCACTTTATAAAAATAAAACAGAAGCAACAAAAACCCTAAATCATTTCTAACTTTCCTTTTTCCGCAGTTTCCATTTTTATACTTGCCACATTTACTCTTTCATCTTTCAATTTAGAAATCACACTGATAGAAACTAACTATTTGCTTTTCCACCGCCACAACTGAAATCTGTATAACACAAAGCAAAACGAAAAGGAGATTGATAGGAAAAATATTGATGAGAGAGTCTCAATGTTCAAGAGGAGACATGGAAGAACATTGTTCTTCTGAGATCCACAGTCCATAAAGGTAAAATCTCTCTCTCTCTCTCTCTCTCTCTCTCTCTCTCTCTCTCTCTCTCTCTCTCTCTCTCTCTCTCTCTTGTTGTGTTAATCACTATCTCTTTCATTTAACTATATAACGTTTAAAACTTTCGATTCAATTAATGGGTTGTATTAACATTTTTTACAATGGTTTTATGATTGTTCATTGATTTCATACTCGGAAAAATAATATAATTTCATCTAGATTAAACTGTAAGTTAATTTTTTAATAAACTATTATACATTTTGCGTTTAAGTATTATACTTATTATTCATAAAATGTTATTGATGACGATTGTTCTTCATGTTCTTCGTTGTCAGTTTAACAGTATATGTGTTTATTATAATGTCTTAAAACTATATAATAATTTCTTTGTAGTATTGAATATGCTATTTTTGGTATTAAGTAATTTTTTTATATTTAATGTTATAACTTTGAATAATGTTATGATCTTAATACGGTCTAGTTAGTCTGAACAAATTTAATGGGCTAGGCCCAACGACACTAAACAAATCATAACTTCGGCCCAATATATTTGTACAATAGAATATTGTACCGGAAGCATTAATTTCATATATGTTTATTTATAAGAAATTTAAAATTTATACTGGGCTTTAAAATGCAAAGAGGCCCAATCAGTTATTGGCCTTATAAAATTTACAACTTTTTGGGCCCAAACACTACGGTTTTAGTAAATCTGCAATGTAAAAGACAAATACTAAATCACTAAGGTAAAAGACAAATACTAAATCACCTATAAGCCCACGTTTAAATAAATAAAAAACTGGTTTAAAATTTGCCCTATATAAACGGCCTTATTAAATATCTCTCTCTCTCTCTCTCTCTCTCTCTCTCTCTCTCTCTCTCTCTCTCTCTCTCTCTCTCTCTCAAGATAAACAGAACAAAATAATACCATTAATGTAACATGTAGGTGCAACTTAAATATATACTGAATCATTATTTCATCTAGTACACAACTAACCTTTGCAATTACTCTACTCTATCTGAATGCAGGTAATCACTCCACGTGGTTCTGATAACAACAGTCAAAAATATTAATGACTTAATAAAGTTCACTGAAGCTTCAAATCTGCAAGGTAGAACATTCGAAATTGGGACCATTTAATTTGTTAATAATATGAAATGTATTATTACTATTCTAGCATATATAAATCATGTACATTTACTGTATTAACCTTATTATTTTCCTTTATAGGTTTGAAGGAATCAATATCCATGATATCTGCTTCTACAAATGTGGATCAATAATATATACACAGGTATTTTTCTTATACAACTTACAATATATACAATTTGTTTATTACTTTTAATTCATATACTAATTAATGATTGCATATTGTGCAAGTGCAAATACTAAAAACCATAATTTGAACTGCACTGGAAGTAAGATAACTTTCTGGATGATATAATATTGCAAGGTATGATTATTTACACTGCAAGTTATATATTTCTTTCAGCTTTATTTTGATCATTACAATACAGAATATAATTCATATATTAATTAGTGGTTGTTCAACTTATTTCAGTTTACATGGCGAGAAGCTTCCTGACTGGAAGCTCAATCATCACTTCATGCAAGGTCTCAATCCTCAATGAGATGCAATTGCTCTTGCCCTTTACGCGCAGACTGATGTCAAAGCTCTCACGATGGAATAAGTTGTTGCCAAGCTGGAAAGCAACGCCTCAGTTCATAACTCCAAGATGAGGTGAGGGGAAATTAGAAGGCTCAAAGCATTGCTCTAAAGGTTGAGAAAGCCTTCGACTTGTCTCAAGTTGAAGAAGAGGATGAAGATGGAGATGAAGACGTTGCTCTAATCACCAGAGCGATGAAAAGAATATGGTCCCGAAGCAAAGGATCCCCTCGTTCCTCTGAAGGGAATACAGATCTGAAGGATGTCGTTTGTGACCACACTAGTACAAAAAAGGGGAATAACCGCACTACTATTGGAGCAGATTTATAAAACCGGGGTAAAGAAGAAATGCGGACCACGGTTAAGTTTATAAACGGGGTGTAATGTTTTTTTTTTAATTAATTAAACTCGCACCACAGTTTAGTTAGGTTAACCGCGGTAAAAAAAAAATACACGGACCACGGTTTCTGTAATAAACGCGGTATTATTATTATATTTTTAATTAATTAAATTCAAACCGCGGTTACAAAAATAAGCGGACCACGGTTTTGCATGACCGAGGTAAAGTTATAATAAAATTAAAAAATACAACACCACGGTTGTATTGCTACTGTGCTCTTACTTGGGTTTTAATTTCTCCTGTCGCCTATCTCCTTCACAAATTTGTCGCCGCAGAAATCCCTCTCCAATCGATCCGCCGAAACCCCTCGCCACTCCGCCCTCCTTCTTCGTCGCCACTCCTCATCCTTGTAGACGAAGAGGCTATCCACAGGCAAACCCTAGAAATGGCGATTCAACACCACTAGTTGTCGTCTCAGAGATTCGACGCCGGATCCATGTCTCGCCGCATTAACGACGGCACTGCCGCTGCCGTCGTCGGTTCCACCTCTCGCCGCTGCGGCGCACTCTCCGATCCATTCTCCAACTCCAAACAGGTAAATAAATAAACGTCTCTGAATTGAATTCGACTGTCCGACTTTCATATTGTAAAACATGGATTGTTCTTTTCATTACAGCGGAAGATTCAATTCTCCAACTCGTCGCCGTCGATTTCACTTGTGGCAGTTCAGTGGGCCTTCCAGCACCGGGATCTTCGCCATCCGAGCCCTCTCCGCCATCGAGCTGCTCGCTCGCCCGCTTGATGAGCCATCCACCGCCTGAGCCTGAAGCTGCTGGTTAGGGTTTCCTGCAAAGAATTAATAATTGTGCATATATATAGAATGAACAAGAACTGGGGGAATTGGAATAATAATCTCAAGATTGATGGATTGAGAATTTGTACTACTTTTTTTTGAAAAAGATTAGGTGACAATTCATTGTGGAATTGCAAAACATATATACATGTTGCCAATTGGGAGGATCTAGATAGAGAGGAACTGATGAGAAAACCATATCTAGCTAAGAAAATTGTGCTCTTTATATTTGATATGCAACTCTTTTAGTTTGCTGCTTTGCTAGCAAACTAAAAGAACAGTTTGGGCTGCCGATGGATTACGAGGTTCACTAGTTTGCACTTATTGATATATGAACTTTACTTTGTATAGCTTGAATTGTTTAACAAAACAAATGGTAGAGTTTTGGTACGTAGTAGATATCGTTAATTTCGTTCATGAAACGGCACCACTTAGCACAAGCATATATCGAGAGCACATTCACTTTAACAAGATTAGTGCAATTATTGTTTTTAGTTTCGTCTTTCCTTTGAATTTTATATAGCTGTTATGTAGTAATTTATACAAATGCGGCCTTTCCAAATAATTTAAGCATAATACTAGCTAGTTCCAAAATAATGCAGTGGTCTGTAGTATATTTTTTCCTTAAGTAAAACGTTGGGCATTCATAGGAAACGAAGGGTATAAACTCAGACTTCCTATTGATATATTCTTGTTTTGAATGAAAAGTGTTTGTGATGTATATGTATTTGCTCATATAGAAAATCCAAAGTTTGAGTCTTTTGAATATTGAGGATGAATGTAGATCTAACTTACAACCAAACTGGGAACCTATTCTGGTGATTGATTGCCTAATTGGCTTGCTAATATGTACTGTTTATGATGTTTTTAGGCTCAATAGAGAATTATATGGCTAGAAAAAGCCATATATATGGCTGGAATTTTGTATCAATGATTACTATTAGATCTGGCCCTGTGGTCTTTTCCTAACTCTTTGGTTCTTTTCACACTTCATCCCATTATCTACATTTTTTTGTCAATGTCTACCCTTACACTAGGGAGTGAAACTAGAGCTGAATCATTTTCCAATAAATTTTGAGTTTTTGACTACTGGTTGAGACAGTGATATTTTGTAGCTATTAGTGTATAATTCAATGTAAAAGAATGTTAACTGCACTAAAGGAACGGCAAACACTATGACAACATTTGACAACTACCTTATAATGGATTGTGATTTGCTCATTTGGTATTTTGACCATGATTAGAATTTCTTATGAGTCAAGATGTGGCTTTCTGTATGTAATAAGATTAGAACTTATTACTGGCAGCATGGTATCTTTATGTCTTGTCAACTAGAGACCATTTATATTGATAATTAAAGCATCAGTGATAGCTTCAGCTTTGTGTATATTAGTCTATGAGGGCATTCTACTGCAACTGAACTCTCCCTCTGGTTCCTTTCACAGCTTGGATTGGGTATAAGCTCCATAACTCTTGGCCACCTTCCACCACTCAACTTCAGTTTAGTAAGTGTGGGTAGCACTGCAGTGCTACTTATAGGCTGGAGAGCTCTCCTCTTCTCTATAATCTCTGGTAATAAGGGCCAAAAAAGATGACATGTACAAGAAAGGAAGCCCATTTGAACTGTTTGAGGTATGGAAGCTTTCTTTCTTTCGATCATCGGGTGCCAGAAGCACTTTGCTGTTTTTATTATAGCCAGCTGATTATCATTTCACACTTCAAATATTTATAGAGTCTGTTTCTCCTGAAATATAATGTCTTTGAAAATGATTTTTCTATCGGACTTAGTAGACTTCGACAGTAATTGGACGAAGAGTTTCTACCGGAATGTCTTGAGTAATTATCCTTTTCAATTTATTTATTAAAAACCCTGATGGATTAAGTTAGGCTAATGCCAATTACTTATTGGATGATCAATCACAATACAGAAAGTAAATGTGCTTTTGTGTAACACCCGATGACTTGAGGTGAGTGTTATCATGGGATGAAGATAATATATGATTATGCAAATCTATTACAATATGGATATGTGCCATTATAATGATGAATGTAGTGTACTCAATTGAATCTCATCTTTATCTGCCTGAACAAAGCAGAAGTGAAGGTGATGTCTTGTGTAGACTGTAGAACAATTTTTCGGTTAGTTTTCAACCCTGTCAATTTGTTTGCATTGGTAATATAATTTATGCATTTTGGTTTTATATATTGTTATATTTGTTTTAGAAATAGTTTAAGTTCAATGTGTGTCCAGTTTCAGGAAACAAGATAAATGTCCTTTTTTTTTCTCGCTTGCATATGATTTTCTGTTATCTTGATGGAAAATGTTCACTTTGCTGCAGTTGCTCACATCATTGGTGCGTAGGTGGTAAGAAGGGTTCACCACGACAGAAACTAAATTGTAATATCCCCTGACTCAGTTTTGATATGTTTGTCAAACCTTAACAATCACATCTAGGTAAATGAATCTGAAATCATTTAAAGTATGAAAAACAAGTCTAAGAAACAACTAATTTTCATTATTAAGAAACTTGCTCATGAGAATAGTCTTTTTAGTGAGCATATTAGAGAAAAAGATGATACGATCTCAAGTTTGATCGATGCGAACAAAGGTTGGGCTTAAAAGTGACCAATCTTGAGAAAGTTTTATCTTTTTTCTCTAACTCTTGTGGTAAATGTCCCAAGCTCACTGGAAATAATACTTCCCTAGAAGCTTATGTTACCTCATTGGAATCGGAATCCTTAATGTTAAAACTAAGCAACGTTAAGTTGTCTAGTGATTTGTCCGAAATCAAAGAGGAGCAGAAAGGAAAAGCTAAAGGCATTACTCTGTTGCAGCCAAAAAAAAAAAAGGGAAGAAACCTGTGCCTCGTTTTGGCATTGGATACCCAGGTCCAATGTCCCGAAGTCGAAGGAAAACAGTCTTTCCAAGAAAATGGTGAAATTCCCTCTTAAGGGAACAATCGGAAAGACTGTGCAAATTCATCTGACGGGAATAAACCTTGGTATCATGGACAAAAGGCTCACTCTATTTGGATAAAGCAATCACAGAACGGTAAGCCCAAACATATTGATTTTCATTCTAGGGTTGCTAACAAACCAATTTGGTCTGGACAAAGCAAGTATGTGGATTTAAAGTGTCATAGGGTTTGTTGGTATTGTGGTCATTCTGGTCACTACAAACAAGAGTTTCTTTTGAAAAGACACAATGAGGAGATTGCTCGTATTGCTAGAGAAAAAGTCAATGAAAAACCAGCTAAGATCAAATATGTTGCCCCTAAACCCAGAAAGCCTAAGCTTTTCTGGGTTCATAAGAAATAATCCTTTTAATACAGGATGAAGTGAGGAAATGTTCCTGGTACTTCGATAGTGCATGCTCAAGTCATATGACAGGGAACAAAAGCTGGTTCACCTCACTTCAACAAGCTTCCGGAGGTTCCATAACCATTGGAAATAAGAGTAAGGGAGAAGTTTGTGATCTTGGTAAGGTAAGACTTTCAAGTCACATAACTGTGGATAATGTGACTCTTGTTAGCAATCTCAAGTTTGATCTTTTCAGTGTTGCTCAACTTTGCCAAAAGAAGAAAAATATGGTAGTCTTTACTATTGATGATTGTCAAGTTGAGTGTATTAGTACAGGAAAATTTTTGCTCAAAGGGATCTGTGAAAACAGCGTATACAAAGTTGATCATGCTTTTATCATTGAGAAGGACCTGTGTCTGTCGTCCATTGCTGTGACAACAGACTTGTGGCACAAGCAGTTTGGACATGCAAGTCTTCAGCTTCTTTCCAAACTTCATAGGCAAGAACTGGTCAACGGTCTTTCTAAGATCAAAGTAACTAGCAATGAAGTTTGTGATGCTTGTACCAAAGGAAAACAAGTGAGATCTTCGTTCAAATCCAAGAAATGGGTAAGCACAACTCGTCCTTTGGAATTAATCCACATGGATCTTTGTGGGCCTATGTATACAAAGAGCCGTGGTTGGAATCTATGTCTTTGTTATTGTTGATGATTTCTTAAGGTATACATGGACCTGTTTCTATACTCGAAGGATGAAGTGTTCGCTGAGTTTGAGTCTTGGCTCAAATCTGTTGAGAAGAATCTTGGACAGTCTCTTGGCTCCATTCGTACTGATCATGGGACAAATTTTGAGAATTCTCAGTTTCTATCCCTATGCCGGAATAATGGAATAAGTCACAACTTCTCAGCTCCTTGAACTCCGCAGCAAAATGGTGTTATGGAAAGGAAGAACAGGACTCTGGAGGACATGACGCGCACCTTGCTTATTGCCAGTGGTCTTCCAAAGAGTTTTTGGGCTAAAGCTTTGAATGCCGCTTGTTATGTGCTAAACAGGGCAACCATTTGCTCGTTGCTGAACAAGACTCCTTATGATCTTTTAAGGGGAAGAAAGCCTAATGTCTCACATCTGCGGACTTTTGGTTGCAAATGATTCATCCACAACAATGTGAAAAAGTCTCTTGGAAAGTTTGATCCGAGAAGTGACGAAGGCACCTTTGTAGGATATTCTCTCCATAGCAAGGCTTATAAAGTTTTCAACAAAAGGACAAGGAAGGTAGAAGAAAGCATTCATGTTGTTTTTGATGAATTTGTTATGGCTGGTAACCTTGTGCAGGAACAAAAGACTTGTATTCCTTCAAATATTGGTCTCCCTGAAGACAACAACTTTCATCTTGTGGAAAGCAATGTCATGGAAACCACGCTCAAAGATGACATCAACGAGGCCTCTCCTGGTCATGACAGTGATGATGAGTCATCAACTTCAAGAGCTTATGACTCTGCTGGTACTATCGTATCTGGTGATGGTGCTCAGTTGTCCGATTCTCCTCAGGTCCCTCCCGAGGAACAAAGCCCAAGTCCTAATGCTGTAGAGACTGTTGAAGACAGTACATGTGTTGGTGGTGCCGACTCCGATGATTTTGATATTACTACTCTGCAAGTGAGAAACTACCACCAAAAGAAGGACCGTCTAGTGGATCAAATACTTATAGACTTTCGAAAGGGAACTTGTACTCGCTCTTCTCTGCAAAATTTATGTGCCTTCAACGCTTTTCTTTCTATGCAAGAACCCAAAACTGTAGGTGAGGCGTTGAAGGATTCAGACTGGATAAGTGTCATGCAGGAAGAACTCCATCAGTTCGAAAGGAATAAGGTTTGGAGACTCGTCCCTCGTCCAGGGAATAAAACTGTGATAGGTGTCAAGTGGGTGTTCAGAAACAAGCTGGATGATCATGGACAAGTCACAAGGAACAAAGCAAGGCTGGTGGTAAGGGGATATAACCAGCAGGAAGGGACCGATTATGACGAAACCTTTGATCTTGTTGCTCGTTTGGAAGCTATCCGACTACTCATTCCATACTCAGCATTTCATGGCTTTAAATTGCAGCAAATAGATGTGAAGACTGTCTTCTTGAATGGAGCTCTCAAGGAGGATGTCTATATGGAGCAAACCCCTGGTTTTGAAGATGCTTCTCAACCTGATCATGTCTATATACTTGACAAGGCATTGTATGGTCTTAAGCAGGCTCCCAGGGCTTAGTATGATAGGCTATCACAGTTCTTCTTGTCACATGGATACGTTCGCGGGAAGGTTGACAAGACGTTGTTCCTGCTGAAGGAGGGAAAGCACACTCTGGTTGTGCATGTCTATGTGGATGACATCATCTTCGGGTCTACAGATGACAAACTGGTTCAAAAATTCTCAAGTCTTATGGCTAGTGAATTTGAGATGAGCTTGGTTGGGGAACTGAAATTCTTCTTGGGTCTTCAAGTTTCTCAGGGAGAAGATGGAACAAGGGTTCATAACCAGAATTATCTCAAGGAGTATATCAAGAAGTTTAGAATGTCCGATACAAAGCCCTTCTCCACTCCTATATCTCCAAACAACCCCATGGGAAAGGATGAACATGAAAAATGTGTTGACCTAACACTCTATCGAGGAATCATAGGTTCGCTTCTCTATCACACTACTAGTAGACCTGATATTATGTATAGTGTGTGTCTATGTGCTCAATTTCTGGCTGATCCCAATGAGACACACCTCAAGGCCGTGAAAAGAATTCTGAGATACTTGAAGGGGACAGATGATCTTTGTCTGTGGTATCCCAGGGGATGCAACTTTGATTTGGTTGGATACACAGACGCTGACTTCGCATGGAACAAAGTGGATAGAAAGTCTACATCAGGAATGACTCGGTTCCTTGGGTCGTGCTTGGTTTCCTAGGGGTCGAAAAAGAAAAATTCAGTCGCTTTGTCTACCGCAAAAGCCGAATACATAGCCGCCGCAGCTTGTTGTACTCAACTCCTATGGCTCAAGCAACAACTCAGTGACTATGGTATTCTTCTTGACTTTGTTCCCATTCTATGTGACAATACTAGTGCTATAAATATCTTCAAGAATCCTATACAACACTCACGTACCAAGAATATTGAGATCAGACATCACTTCTTACGTGATTGTGTGGAGAAAGGATTGGTTTCCATGGATTTCTGTGGAACCAAGGATCAAATTTCCGACATTTTCACCAAGGCACTCAATAGGGAACCCTTTGAACAGTTTTGCATGGAACTTGGAATGATCTCTCTTAAATGTCTACTCATTTTGTTCCCTCGATGACTGGCTAAAAATTTCTTGGTGAATTTCATTAGTCTAAGTGTCGTGTGGGCTTTGATGAATATAGACCAATCTTTTCACATGATTTATATTTGGAAGAAAAAAATCCGGTTGAGATCCTTGGAAAAGATGGAAGGAGAAGATCTTAATTGTTATCTTTGGCAACCGACAAGATTTGATGTGGCTCTATATATTCGGTGTCTCCAACGTATTTTTCTTCATCGCCTCTAATTGCTTCTCATGTCTCCAAGTCTCTTGCTTTCTTCCTCGTCTCTCCCAAGCTCCACAAATGGCCTTCACCCCAAACGTCACCATTGATGGCACCGAGAGTCCCCAAACCCTCCTTCGCAAACTCTCTGCGATGGGAACCCACCCCTCCATCCTCGCAGTCCTCTCTCAAGCCACCCACACCACCTCCTCTCTCGATGCTTCCAACCCTCCACCGTCCTCACCTCCACCTGCCACCCTCGCGATGGTACCTTACTCTGCCTCCAAATCACCTTCACCACCCCTCGCCTCTCCAAATCCTAACCCTAACCCTCCCACCTCCACTGCTATCTCCTTCAATGAAAAGGAGGAGGTACTTTCCTCTCCCACCCACCCTGAGACGAAGACAGAAGAGTGCCTCGACGATGCCACCACGGCAACGCCACCACGACGACGCCAACTGCGACGCCACCACGGCGACGCCAATTACGACGAAGATTCATGATGCTACCACGGCCCAAACCAAAGGGGTTGTGCGTAACTTGGAGCGGGAACTGGTTGATGAGGAGGCTGAGGCATCATCGTCGGCGGGTCTCAAGTTCTCGGGCCGGGTCAAAATGGGTTGTCCTCCCAAACGCAAGACAAGAGCTCAAGTTTCCCAGGCCATTACTGTGAGCTCGGATGATGAATCCAAGCAAGTATCAAAGCGCAAAACCAATCGCGCCAAGGTGTGCACGACTCCGGTTCACAAGAGTCAGCGTCGCCAAGCGACAAATCCAAATAAAAGGCTGAACTAGAGAAGGTGAATGATATGAGTCACAAATGGGTTGTGAGGGAACTGTTGATGGATCCTGAGTTCCTGGAGACGAATGCCTTAGGGGAAATTGTCTTCGTCCTGAAAACTCAGCAGTGGGATCACTTATTTGTTGAGGCGGAGTCCGTTGATGATGAACACTTAAGGGCATTCTACTCCATCTTCGTCATTGAGGTCCACCCCCACGCCATTCTGGGAAGTTACACGCTGGAGGGAACAACTCATGTGTTCTCTAGCATGGAACTAAGCATCATTTTGGGGGTTTCTTATTCTGGCTATGACGAGTACCCGAAGGGACATTGGCCAAAGGATGTACCTTACTACGAAGTGGTTCGTTGCATCTCTGAAATCTCGTCTCCTCCCAAGTCAGGTGCTCTACACACAAACTCCATGTCTGCGGTGAATAAGGTGCTCTATCACTATCTCATCTGCAACATCACCCCCATGGAACCAAAGCGCAACAACTTGTTGATTCTAGATGTTGTGCTCCTCTCCAAGCTGCTTGATAAAGTCGCCATCAACCTGCCTAGGGTGATGATGCAACACATGCCTCATGCGAAAGCCACTAAGAGGCATGCTCTTTCATTCCCTAGTGCGGTCAAGAAAATTCTAGAGTACCACAAGGTCTACAAAGAGGGGGCTGAGGAATCTTTCTTCTACCGGGGGCTGAATGCTAGTAACCTGCACAAGATGCAGTTCGTGTTGCAAGAAGGTGTTGGCTGGGTCAAGGTTGAACCTGAGGTGGAAGCTGAAGTGGATGAGGACGAGTCTGATGGTGCAGACTCTGAGGGGGAACAAAAGAATGAGCCCAGTATGGATTCTGAAGTGTTAAAGGTTGTGATGAGGTTGTCCCGCGCAATTGCTCTTTTGGCGGAACAACAAAGGCGTCATATGGAGGAAGTGCGTGCATCAATTGCTACTCGTCCTTTTACTCCCTCCATAGGCACTGATGGTGCTTGATTCGTATTTCTCTAGCTAACCAATCCCACTTTTGTTCCCAGCTCATCTACTCCTTAGTTGCTTTGTTTTTTTTTGTTATTGTTCCTTGTGTTTGCCTTGATTGACATGTTGATCATGTTTGCTTATTTTGTTGTTTTTTGTGCAATAGTCTTTGCATGTTTATTTTATATTGATGAAAAAAGGGGTTGGTTGCTTATCAAGATGTGTTAACTTTCCATCTACAAATTTCTTAATTTATTGATGATGCCAAAAGGGGGAATATGATGGGTAGTCCAACTGAGGGGGAACTTATCTTGTCTTTAGCTTTACTGTCTCTTTGGATGAACTATACTGTCTTAAAGGGGGAAACTTTCTTCATGTTATTGTCTTTATCTCAAGTATGTGTTATTTTGTCAAGGATGTTTGTCACTATCAAAAAGGGGAAATTTGTTGAATTATTTGGTTTTGATGGTAACAAACATTCAACTAATATGGTGACTAAGTGTTTCGGGATAAAACAAAGATGTCACATGAAATGATTGGCAGCGCAGTAATGCAGAGGGAATAAAGTGTTCTCTAAACGATTTGTTACCTCCAAAGGAACAACAGTGTTGTCACAAAAACAAGTTGCGAATATCTTAAATAAGACAAGTGTGAAGATAATAAAGATAATCCTTGAAGATCATGCGATTGGAAACGGAAAGATGGCTTGAATACACCAACTAGAACATTTGGAGAGAGAAGATTCTATCTTATCTTGATTATGTAATTTTGGGAGAGATTTCCTTAGATAATGGGATCGGTTAGGATATAATCTTTGTGAGTCAAATAATATCGTTTTGTTACTGGAAAGTGAGAGGAAGATATTATTTGATAGTAGGATTCTCTACATGTATAAATAGAAGTGAGCGGTCATTTCTAAGTACGAACTCGAAGCATTTCAGAGAGAGAGAAAAAGAAGTGAAGAAATATGTGAGTCTTAGAGAGTGAGCTCGTGTTCATCGTTGTAGGAGTGATTCAAAACTAGGTGGAAAGTCTAGGGTTTGAAGTCCGAGCTACAAATGTAACCGATCAAGAAATCAATAAGACAAGTAGACATCTTCAAAATCCTCTCAAGCGGGAAGCTTGAAGGTAGTGGTTTTTCCTTGATTAGTCATTCTATTAATTGGGGTTTCCACTCTAAATCGTGAGTTCTAATCTTATTCTTTTCTGCTTATATATTCCGTTGCACCTTCTGTGGGAACAAAGCATTTGTTCCCTCAGACGAAACACTAACGATCCAACATCTTCTTTTCGCATCTCAATATGATATTCTTCATTGGATGGGTCAGTCACTGTTTTAGTCACCATCTGTCATTTTTATATTTTCGAAATTGAACAATTCATTAGTTCAAGTTGAACAAAAAACACTATAAAGTTGAACATTTTCATAGTAAGTATTTCATTATTCACCTCTCCTTCTTTCCCTTCTCAGTATGGCCTTCTTCATTGGATGGGTTAGTCGTTGTTGTAGTCACCACCATTCATTTTTATATTTTCAAAATTAAACAATTGTTTGTTAAGGTTGAACAAAAACACTATAAGGTTGAACATTTTTATGGTTAAGTATTATATTATTCACATCTCCTTCTTTCCCGATCTCACTATGTCCTTCATTGGATGGGTCAGTCACTGTTTTAGTCACCACCTGTCATTTTTATATTTTAGAAATTGAAAATTTCATTAGTTGAAGTTGAACAAAACATGATTACAATTGAACTTTTCAGACATGTTTGTTGTAGTTGTGTTTTACCTCAATGCTTGTTGTCTTTTCTTGTGGTTCCTCATGATCACTATTTTCTGGTTCTTCTTCATTTCCCACAGTTATACCATCTTCATGTTCTTTATGTTCATTTCCAACACATGTGCTTGGATTCTACTCTTCAGCTTCTTTAACAACAGTTGGGTTTTGTTGAACTTCCTCACCTAGACGAATTCTTTTGCTTTGTATTTTTAAAATTAATTTAAGTGATTGAGATATTTCATTATTTCTTTTGAAGAAAACTATTGAAAGACATCCAAAATACTTCATGTTTTACTTAACTGGTCTTGCTCCTAATGATCTTCAACGCTTTTAGCTGGTGAATGATATGCACAAGCTATTTCAACAATAGTCATGTCAAGGTCAACACCTAGCAGGGGATTAGATCTTGGCATCCCTTGGATGTGTATATTCTTTGACCCCACTATTCTGTTGACCTTCTTTTGGGCATTGATTTCCCTTTCAACTTTGTTCATGCAGTCGATTACTTCTGAATGATTCCATAATTGATCTTTAGAGTTTGACCAGATATTGTCAAAATGGGTGGCCAGATGATCCTTCTCTTCATTATTGTCATCTTCACTTTTTCCAAAATTAGGTCAATTGTAGTATTGTGCATACTTTTCATTGGATCATCTTTGAGGTATGCCTTTGGTGTTGAAAAAGTGAAGTTAGCGAGCTCATTCATAATAGTAATTGTCTCCCTTGTAATCTTTGCAAGTTTTTGTATCATGTTTTATTATAAAATATCGACATAATACAAATTAATAGTCTATTGAATAAGTGTAGATTATCTTTGAACAATTACATTGTTAATGTGAAACTTACCTCGAAATGTTCAGCTTTCGATAGACGCTTTCCTCCATTGTGGTTTTGTTCTTTACTATATGAATGGAAAACCATTCTTCCCCCTTGTTTTGTTGTATCTTATTTCATCCTCACTTGAATCGTCTTCGGCGTAGGATTTCTTTTGAACCTTTTTCCTTTCAGTCGGAATCTTGGCTCTTTGTGCATCATCATCTTCAAATTCATCTTCTTCATCATCACCTATGCATTGACTCTCCTCTGAATCAGCTGAGCTAGTTTCAAACTCATTATTTGTTGTGTCATGTGAAAGTTCTTTCCTAACTTGTTCTTCCTTTGTTTCATCTGAGCTTTGTTGTGAATCATCCATATTTTCTTCTGTTTCTTCTTGTTGCTTGCTCATTGTCTTTGAGCTTCTTTTGCTGTTTGGGATCTCGCTCTTAAGCAATCAATTTTCTTTTCTTGTTTTCGAGATAAATTGCAAGTGTTTGGTTTTATTCATTGTAATTTTGAACAATTAGCAATATAATACAGAATAAATACTTTTTAGATACACTAGGCATTGCATAAGAAGATAAGCAATTACTATCGTATCAATAATATTAAATAACAAAATAATATGTTTAATCAAACAAACTAATGCGTACCGTCCAACCCGTAGTACCAGCAACACATCCATGGTGTCCGCGTCCCTGGTGTCCCCCATGGTGCGTCTCATTTTCATTGCTTACTTAGCTTATTTTGAGGTCTTTAGGTGACATTACTAATTTTGGTACTTTCCTTATTTGGCATTAATATGTTTAGACATTGTTATTTGTGGAACTTTCCATATTTAGCATGTTATGTTTCAGCACTTACTATTTCGGGATATTTCTACTTTGGGCGTGCGTGTTACTCATGTGAGAGCACCGGCCCATTAAGCTTCTAGCGGCCCATGGCCGAAACCGAAGACTTCCTTGTCATTTGTTTTACTTACGTTGAATTTTAATTGAAGCCTTGAGTTGAACCCCAAACAACATCACCCCTAGTTCCGACAAACCACGTGTGGTTCAACCCCAAACAACTTCCGATTGCATCCTTGTGATCGAACCTACTCGCCCCAAACTGGATTCCCTCGAGAGCAAGAGTGTTGTTGGCTTTCAAACCTATTAAGGTCTTTATTTATCCGATTACAAGACGAGATGAGACAGACAATAAACTTTCGACCACGATCCGACTAAAGTACGAATCGAGCCTTTCGATTCGCATCAACTACACACGATATTGGAACAAACAAATGTTATATCATGAACAATTTAAAGTTTGAACTATTGTCACAATAATTAAGAAAAAATAGGTACAAGCTATGGCACAGCATAAGAAGACAATCAGATGTTATTTGAATTATTTGTTAAACAATGTCTCTTTGGGAGTGAATATTTTTAAACAAATACCAAATATATTTGAACAAATAGGACAACCAGTGCATATTGAGCAAATAGGATCAGAAATAATTTATATTATTCATTACCATGTGTGGATGAGGTTGTAAGAGTCCTCTTATGTTGCCATCCCTTGTTATTCTTTTGTTTGCTTCTAATCTCTCTATAAGAGCTATAATCCTCCCGCACTATCCTGGTTGCATCTCTAAACTTTATAATCTTTGTAGTTTGTTCATGCTTGATATATGTTTTTCATTTTGTTCTAGAGTTGGAAGAAATAAATTTAATATTTTGTCCCATAAAAACTAACCTTTCAACAAATACTATAAAATACAAATAATGAACGACAACCACATATATTTGAACAAATACACATATCGCTTGAACAATTTCTGGAAAATTCAAAGTTTGAATTATCTAATCAAAACTTGAAAAACATCATAATATTCTTGAACAAACACCAAATATATTTGGACAATTACTATTATTACAGAACATTGAACAAATCGACCTTATGTTTTTGAACAAATAGTGAATATTATTTGAAATAGTGAATCGTTGCATGCAAATCAAGTTCAAAATTGATTTTTTAGTTCTATTTTTACCTGTTAGTACTTGTTTAGCTAGTCTCTTTGACCCAACCATAAAATAGCGATATTTTAGTATTAAGCAAAGAGAAACTTTCAACAAAGAAATTATTGCAAATGCGAGAGAAATAGGAGCTACCAGATGTCTTCTATTTTCTTATCTATGAAATGGGAAATTTGAGTAAGAAATGCAACCCATATTAACTGATTTTTTGAGTTTAAGGAATGAAAATTGAAGTTTAGGTGTCGATCGAAGTTGAAGGTTGCTTAGGTTAAAGCAAAAATGCATACAAACACCGTTTTTCGAGTTGAAGTTGTTATCACAAAAATCCAGTTTTTTAGTTAAAACAATGTTACATTGCTCTCAATTTAGCGTCGATTTGAGTTGAAGCTTGTTAGAATCTAATAACAACGTTGGTTTTGTTGTAGATTTGTTCTTTTAATCTCTTTAAAGCGGGTGGTATTCTGCTTCAAAGTAGAGTACTAGAGGGAGGGAAGGAGGGAGGGAGGGAGGGAGGGAGGGGGGAGCACAAATGAATCGTTTGGGGGTTTTGTGTTTTTAATATAAAACGCTGACGGTGTTAATTAACAACGTTAGAATATTAGTCTCCTTCATAAAAGCAAACCTCTTTTCCAAGTCGTTGATTTGCTCAATCTGACGCCCCACAACGCTCCTCACATTTCACCATAAGTCTCTATTCCACTAGAGCATGACTATATAAATTTAGATATATATAAATAGGGAAAACTTCATGTGAGGAGCTAGCTTAGGGTGAGAAATGAGGAGTGTGGAGGGTTGGATGTGTTGGATCGGATGGTGGAGAGGCGACACGCTGGTGCAAGTTAACGGCCGTTTCATTAATGGCAATTTTGTAATATCATTGGCACCATTTCATTAATGGCATTTTGTAATTTTTTGGAGGATAGGTTTGTTATTTTGGGGCGCGCGCGGTGAATTCAGATATTTTGTTCTCTTCGCTCTCTGAATCAATTCCGCGATTCGCTCCCTATCTCATTGTAGATTGGTGCTTCGATGTTTGATTTTGAAGAATCTCGCTCAATTGATTTGCTGTTATCATGTAAGTTATCGTTCTCTGATGCATTGTTTCTATTATTTCACACTTTGTATAGAGTTCTGATATTCTTCTCTTCGTTCTCAATTTAGGTTTTTGAAGATCTTTGTTTTGTCGTAGATTTTGTTCTGTGAAGACTCATACCGCTGCGAAATTGCAATGGAAATTGGTTTGGCTATTGTTCTTTCGTTTTTCGTTTGTTTTTATATGTGTTTGTTGATGATGTTTGTGTTTTGAGATTAGGTCTGTGCTCATTGTTGTGTTAAAGTTGTTTGATTTTGTGCTTTCCTAAGTCGTAGTATTATTGTTGTACAATACGCATACGTATTTGAACTATTTTGTGTTTTATTTGAATTTCACGTGTTCCGTATGTTTCTTTTGAAGTTGAGTTTGAATTCTAAGATAGTTGAGCAATTTTGAGTTATTTTTGAACTATATGTTAATATAGTTGCACAAATTACAAGTCTGAACAATTAAGGAATGTTTTTGAACAATTTGTCGATATAGTTGAACATTTTAAGTAGATAAGTTGTTAAGTGATATGTTGTTAAGGTTATTTAAGTTTTAATATATTTTTATTACATTTGAGTAATTTATTTCTCAAGTGATAGGTGTATTAAGTGATGATGCTTGAAGCTCTATGGGATGTAATGATGTTGATGTCGATGATGTTGTTGCATAGTACACTTCTAATAACAATACCATATATTGGATCCCAAACTGTTCAGCTGAATCGAAGCCTTTTGTTGGCCAACAGTTTGGCACTGTAGATGATGTCATTTTTTTTTACAAAACTTATGCTGATTCATCTGGTTTTAAGGTTCGTCATAGCATGGTCCACAAGTCTCGGGATGGTGTTGTAGTTTTAAAGTACATGTGATGCAATAGGGCTGGTTACAAAGTTGGTAAGAACAACACCGGGAAGCGTAGACATGTTACTAATGGTGTTGGTTGCACTGCAAAAATCATATTGAAGTTTATTGGTGATGGTCGATATGTTGTCAAAACATTTGATGATCGTCACACACATACATTTGTGAAGAAGATTTATAGGCACTTTATGAGATCGAACCGGGTCCTGAATGTTGTGCATCAAAAATTTGTGATGAGTTGTTTAGAGGCAAATATGGCTTCAGTTAAGAGTTATCGACTTTACAAACAGTTGGTTGGAGGCTATCCAAACATTAGTGATCTACCGTCAAACTTCAAAATCGTGAAGAGGGACTAGTTGGCTTTTATTGGAGGTGCTGATGCAAAGATGGTTATTGACAAATTCTTCCAGAAAAAAGAGATATGTTCAGCATTCTACTTTGACTATGATGTTGACAGTGCAGATCAGTTGACACAGTTATTTTGGGCCGATCCAGTGTCGATTAAGAATTATTCTATATTTGGAGACGTCGTTTCATTTGACTCAACATATAGAACAAACAAGTAATTTGTTGTTTAACAATGTCCTTGGATATTTGAAATTTCTGTGATCTTGATTGAGCTAGCATGTTGTTTTCATTTTTGAACAAACCATGAATATTGTTGAACAATGTGTCACAACCTTTGAACGAATGTTTTATTTGTATTTGTTTTTTAGCCTTTCATAGTTGTTATGTGTTTACTTTCGTCTTACAGTTTAACTTATTATAGGTACAACATGGAGTTTGCACCGTTTACTAGGTTGGATAATCACCAAAAGTGTGTGACGTTCGATGCTGCATTGTTATTGAAAGAAGATATCCCTTCTTACACTTGGTTGTTTGATACATTTTTTATAGCTATGGGTGGCAAAGAACCGAGAATTTTGATAACTGATCAAGATCCGGCAATGAAAGTTGTAATTCAAACGATGTTTAATCAGACTCGCCATAGGTTATGTATGTGGCATATCATGACCAAAGCATCTGAGAAGATTGGCCCTTTAATGAACAAGTCATGTGATTTTTAACAAAGTTGAATGGTCTAGTTTGGAGCCATACGATTGAACTTGAAGTGTTTGAGGAGAGGTGGACTGCATTAATGTTAGAATTCAATATGCAAGATCACAGTTGGTTTAGACAAAATTTTGAAATTCGCAGCAACTAGATCTTGGCTTTTTTCCGTGATGTGCTTTTATCTTGGTACTCTCGCACCACATCGATTTATGAGTCCCATAACCGCTTTTTATGAAATTAACAATTGTGCTTTTAGTCTTATGGATGTTGTAATGCTTTTCGATGGCGCTATGGATTCACAAAGGTATTAAAACATATCATTTTTTCATTTAAGTTATTTCAGCAACTTCGAACCAAATATATTTTGTACATGGTTGGTTATGTAAGTTTTGAACAAACCGTCAAAATATTTGAACATTATACTGGAGTTGTTGAACAAGCAACGCATATTATTGAACATTGTGATATAACTGAACAAACCCTTGTTATGTTTGAACAATATGTTATTATTTATGAACTAATTCAATGTTTGCATTATAGGCATGAACAATGGAGATTGAATAGTGAATCTGAGTCTAAGAAACCGGATCTCAAGATTCCTTTACCTTTGGAGAAGCATGTAGCCGATGTGTTTACATTGAAGCTATTGTATGAAGTTCAAGAGGAAATATATGTTGCATGTTTTTTATGTCGATTTATAAGTAAAGATGTTGATTCTGATGGTGAACTACACACTTTTGGAGATCCTGGTGGCATGACTTTCAAGGTTAGATTTTCTGTATCAGATGAAGTTTCTTCATGTACTTGTAAGTTGTTTGAAAGGATCGGGATTCCATGTCGTCATATGGTTCTGGTGTTTAAAGATAGATGTCTTGAAGAGTTCCCAAGAAATGTTGTTCTTAACCGGTGGACAAAAAATGCAATCCTCAAACCTTCAATCGGTGTAAATGGTATTATATTTGATCAATGTGCTGGTATGGTCGAAAGCAAGTTTGTTGTTAATGATATCTAGTCGGAGGTCCATTGTTGTGTTGATTTGATTGGTGATGATTGTGCTAAGCTGAAAGAACTTCTAGGTTTGATAAAGGATCACAGATCTTGTTTGAGTAAGTGCTTGACACACAATGTAACTGCTGCATCAAGTAACGCTTCATCAAGCAAGTCTAGATCGAGCAAAGAAAAGGTTTTTGTATCTTTTGTGGGTACAAGTGTGCCTACCAATATTTTTGTTTTGCCTCCACAACAAGCAAAGAACAAGGGAAGTGGTCGTCGTATCAAGCCCAGTAGAGAGGTTGCTATATCAAAAGCAAAAAGGCGACGAAGAAGTGTGGGGTATGCAAGAAATATGTTGATCACAGTAGTCGGACCTGTCCAAAGAAGAAATTTTAGGAGTTGAACAAAAGTATGTTATTGTTTTGTAGTTGAGCTATTTGACTGAGAGTTCTTTGAACAGTTTGTCTTTATTCTTGAACATTTTGTGGTTATTGTTGAACAATCTGTTTTCTCTGGACACATTGTGATTATACATAGATGAATATGTTTCCTACTTCGAGCATTATGTTTGGTCGGACGTGTGGAGAGGAGTTTCAAGATTGAACAAAATACTTTCATTTTTGAAAAAAGTCGCTTAAAGTATAACTAATTGCAATGTTGAACAATTGTAGATTATATTTGCACTATATATACACTTCTTTGAACAATTATGGTTCGATGTAAATAGTTGAACGATGATTATAGAAGAACATATTTTGTTGAATAAACTTGATTGAAATTGTCCAGCAAACTAACCAAAAGTTTTAAACTATTCAGCACACTATATTGTTTAACAAACTTGTTCACCCTTGACTGTCAATACTCTTGTTCACCCGTGACTGTCAATAAACTTGTTCAAAAACAAACTGCAAACAGTAGAACAAAGTATTTGTCTTTAATATCTAAGAAACAGACTGTCAGTGGTACACAATTAGACTGTCAATAAACATCAAGAAAGTGGGGTTTCCATGGCTTCTCCCATAACAGTTACTCGGATTCCATTCAATTCTGATCCAAGTATGGCTCCTAGGTATTTTGTTCGCAACATGTTCCTCCTACTTTTTTTCTTGAATCGACATTCCCAGCCGTCTGAACCTTCACCGTTGTAAGCCTCCATATGACGCATGAGATAGACACCGCAATCAAGCTTGTTCTTGCTATTGTGCCATTTCATTTTTTAAAGTTCTATTGGCATTCCATCAATTAACTTTGCTACGCTTTCATTGTCCTTCAACCTTAAGTAGTCTGCATATATTTTCCTATGCGATCAATTTTGTCAAGTACAAAAAATGAATACTTCAGTTGACGAACTTGAACATTAAATTAATGAAATTGAACTATTAAAGAAACAACTTTGAACAACCACATTATATAGTTGAACAATACTAATTTTGAACAATGAGATAATAATCACAAACAACAATTTGAACCCTATAGATATTAATTTAAACATTATGTTTTATTAGTTGAACAATTTGTGTTACTTGCCAGTCTTTTCGGAACCTCTCCATACTTGTCATCTGCTTGATCCCCTGCCGACGAATTATCAATTATTTCAAAGCGCATTCTCTTAAGATTAATACATAAGGCGTACTAATGACCGCTTGCACACATTGGGAAGAATACCTATATTACAAACAACCTTGTCAACCGGGAACAAAGTATTCTATATGAATTGAAATGAGTTTTAAAATGATGGAGGAGATACCAATGTTGCACGGTCTAGTGTTATGTGCAGCGCCATGTCCTGAACAGAATCGAGCATTTATGTGAATCTCTTGAAGTTTGTGTGATAGCCCTTTGAGTCTGGAGTCACCACAGAGAAAGCCTTGCACAGATAAAAGTGTCAGTATTTTTCAGTGAATAGTTTTCAAAGCTAGAAATTCGCTAATGTACTTACAGTTGTTGCTGGAGTTATGAATAAGTTTGATGTGGATTTGTTGGACCTGTACTTCTCTCTCTCATTTAGGATCACTGCCCAAGCATTTATCACATTTATTAAGATCAATGATTGACATATGATACTCTTCATGTCAGATAACTCTGCTTTAATACTTTCATGTTGAAATATTATCACCCTACATTTATTGAAATATTTTAGGAAATGTTTTTGTATAATATAAAACCTTGAAATAGTAGGGTAAAAGAAGTTACCCTATATCTTTAGTAGTCACTGTGATGAACCTAACAATCTTTTTCTCTTCATCTGTGTGTTTTTGTTTAGGGCTGATGATGCTTGGTAAGTCAGAATGGCTTGTCGCAACAACTTTAGCTTCTTCAGCCGCCTTCTTGGCCTTTTGAGCTTCTTCAACCGCCTTCTTGTTTTTTGTGCTTCTTCAGCCGCCTTCTTGGCCTTTTGAGCTTCTTCAGCTGCCTTTTTGGCTTTCTGTGCGTCTGTAGCTGCCCTCTTGGCTTTTTGTGCTTCTACATGGCCTTCTTGGTTTTTTCCGCATCTTCTACTGCCTTCTTGGCTTTTTCTGTTTTTTTAGCTGCCTTCTTTACTCTTTCTGCTAATTTAGTTGCTTTCTTTGCCTTTTGCGCTTCTTCAGATGCCTTCTTTGCCTTTTGTTATTCTTTAGATGCCTTTTTCGCCTTTCCAGCTTCTTTAGTTGCCTTCTTTTCCTTTTCCGCTTTTTCTGCTGCCTTCTTTGCTTTTTCTGCTTCTTGAGCTGCCTTCTTTGCTTCTTTCATTGTCTTCTTTTCCTTTTCAGCTTCTTCAGCTGCTTTCTTGGCTTTTCGGCTTCTTCCAATGCCTTCTGGTTTTTTTGTGTGTTCCTTGTCTTCCCTACGTAAATCCTTAGCTTTGGTACAGGTTTGTTCACTTCTTCAATGTTTTGTTGTTATAGTGGTTGACTATCAACTATCTTCACTGACTGTCAGACAAATGATATATTTTGAACATTAACACGTTGAAGTTGAACAAATACAATATAATTTGAACATTTTTTGAAAGTATTATATTATTCACCTCTCCTTTCTTTCCCATCACAGTATGGCCTTCTTCATTGGATGCATCAATCATTGTTGTCGTCTCCACCTGTCAATTTTATATTTATAAATTTGAACAAATCATTACTTGAAGTTGAACAAAAACACTATAAAGTTGAACTTTTCTGATTTGTTTATTGTAGTTGTGTTTTACCTCTATGTTTGTTGTTTTTTCTTGTGGTTCCTCACGAACCTCCTCTTCTGTCACCATCTCAGTAATGCCTCCTTGATTTTGTTTGTCAGTCTCTATTGTACTTAGCACCTGTCATTTTTATATTTTATAAAATGAAAAATTCATTACTTGAAGTTCAACAAAAACACGAAAAAGTTGAACAAAAACACTATAAAGTTGAACAAATACACTATTTAATTGAACAAAAATACTATAAAGTTGAACTTTACAAATCTGTTTGTTGTAGTTGTGTTCTTACCTCGATGTTTGTTGTTTTTTCTTGTGGTTCCTCAAGAACCTCCCCTTCTGTCATCATCTCACTAATGCCTCCTTGATTTTGTGTCTCTGTTGTAGTCACACCTGTCATTTTTCTATTTTATAAGATGAACAATTTATAACTGAATTTGAACATATGCAGTATAAGTTTGAACCTTCCAAACCTTGATGTAGTTGTGGTTTACCTCAATGCTTGTTGTCTTCTGTTGTGGCTCCTCAGTAATCCCTCTTTCTGGTTCTTCATTATCCACTATTGTACCACCTTCTTGCTCTTCTTGTCCCTCTCAGAAAACTGTCATCTGATTATTCTTCATCTTCTTCAACAAAAGTTGTGTTTTGTTGAACTTCTTCAGCCAAACCTTCTATGTTGCTCAGTATTTTTAGGAATAATTTTAGTGATTGCTATATTTTAGTTTTTTTTCAAGGAAACTGTTGAAAGACATTCAGAAGGCTTCATGTTCACTTACTTGGTCTTGTCCCCACTAATCTCCAATACTTTTAGTTAGTGACTGATAAATACAAGCTATCTCACCAATAGTCATGTCAAGGTCAACACCTGGCAGGAGTTCAAAGCTGGGTATCCCTTGGCTGTGTACTTTCTTTTCCATTGATGTTCTGTTGAATCTAAACTTCTTCTACATCATAGTTTGTGCGTTGATTGCCTTTTCAACTTTGTTCATGCACTCGATTAGTTCTGGATGATTCCATAACTTATCTTTAGAGTTTGACCAGATATTGTCAAAATGTGTGGCCAGGTGATCCTTCTCTTTATTGTTGTCATCTTCACCTTTGCCAACAATTAGGTCAACTGTTGTACTGTGCATGCTTTTCATTGGATCATCCTTTAGGTATGCCTTTGGTGTTGAAAACGTTATATCAGCCAACTTATTCAAAACAATAGCTGCCTCTCTTGCCTTCTTTGCCAGTTGTTGTATCATGTTTTTTACATAATGTCAACATAGTACAAGGAAAGCTTTTCAACAAATCATGTAAATACAAAAAAACTGAACAACTACCGCATATATTTGAACAAATACACATATCTCTTGAACATTGTTTGGAAAATTAAAAGTTTGAACTATGTACTAAAAATATGAACAACTTCACAATATTCTTGAACAAATAGCACATATATTTGAACAATTTTAGTAAAATTTAAAGTTTGAACTATCTGATATAAACATGAACAATACAACAAATTAATTGTTTTCAAAATTAATCTGCAAAACTTATCTCGAAAAATTCAACTTTCAATAGATGCTTTGGTCCTTCAATCCTTTGCGCCTCCTGATTGCTTCTTGAACCCTCACCTAAAACTAGTTCTGATGTTGATGGAATAGTTTGTCCGATGTCCATACCCAAGCCCTAACCCTCCATTGTTCATCTCGTAAAGCTCTCTCCTTTTCATTTCCTTCCTTACCTAATTCATAAACGTTAGGAATGCTCGTGGTACAGTCCTTCTACCATTTACTATTCGGTCAACATAGAACAATTGTATTGAAAAAGAAGTGTTAAAGTTGAACAAAGTAGATATAAAGCTGAACAAATATATATATTGAGGATATGTTGTGACACTAAACAAATAAAAGCATCATTTGAACAAATCCCCCTTGAAATTGAACAAATTCCCCTTGAAGTTGAACAAAACTTTAAATAACCCAGTTGAATAATGGATAGTTAAATTTGAACAATAAAGAGTTAAAATTGAACAATTACTTATAGCAAGGAAATGGAGTGACCCCCTGAACATTCCCTTAGTCTTTTTCTTCCAAATGTTTATGGTTTTCACAAGGCAGTCAAGTAGGTAACCACACAAGTTCATGTCTCTGATTGCATTAACATCTTCCAATCTTCTCAACAACGATAGATTCGTTGTGCCATTTGAGTTGCCTCCAACCAACAATGTAACAAACAACAGAATAAAAGTCTGTTTGAAGAACGGACCTGCCTTCCTGCATCTTTTAAGCATGTTGTAGACATGTCGTGGTAGGATGTACTGGTGTTCATCTGCTGTGAATCGTTTAACCGATTTGTCATGGACTTCATCAGCTTTGGTTTTCTTCTTGATTGACTTGCTCTTTATTGCTATTTTCTTACCTCCTTTCGGCAATCTCGTTGCAACAAGTACATCATCTTCTTCGAGGTGCACAAGGTTTCCATCTTCCATTTTAAGGCTGCACTTGTTAGCATCAAAATTTTCCACAAGCCAATAAACTAAAAACCTTGGTATACCACTGAGTTTGAAGTTGAGTAGACATCCTAATCCCATATCCTTCACATCTTCTTTTTGTTCACTACTCAATTTCTGAATAGCTTTGACAAACTTACTCGGGTTTATTCGGTACTATATGCATGAAAAACCTCTCTTCCCCCTTGTTTTGTTGAATATTACTTCATCTTGACTTGTAGTATCTGGACGATTGGATTTTTTCTGAACCTTTTTCCTTCTAGACGGAAGTTGTTCATCATTGTCATCTGATTGCTCCTCTTCTTCATCACCTCTATATTGACTATCTTCCAAATCATCTGAGCTTGTTTCATACTCATCATCTGTTGTGTCGTTTTCAATCTCATCCTCAGTTTGTTCTTCTTCGGCTTCATCCGAGCTTTGTTGAGGTTCATTCACAGTTTTTTCTTCGGTTATTCTTGTTGCTCACTCAATCTTTTTTGCTTCTTGTGGTGTTCGGGGTCTTGTTCTTCTGCAACCTGTTTCCTCTTCTTTTTTTCGAGATATAACTAACAAACGTTTCGTTGTCTGCATAGGAATACAAAACAAAATAAATAGTTTTATCTAATGTACACTCTTGTGAAGTTTAACAAATTAAACAGAATAGACATATGGTTGGATCAAACAAACATCATATGTTGAACAAACAAATATAATGTTTGAACAAACAAGCATTATATTTGAACAAACAAATATAATTTTTGAACAAACAAACATTTTTTTGAACAACAAATGTTATATATGAACTATTGAAATTTTAACCTATTGTCCTCAATAAAAGAGAATATATATGGCGCTATCATAAGAAGAGAAGCATTACTATTTGAATCAATATATTGATTAACAAAATAATATTTTTAAACAAACACAAATATAATATTTTTGAACAAACTTCTTATGCAGCGCCGCAAACATTTTATTTGAACAAACAAATGTTATATATGAACTATTTGAAATTTCAACTATTGTCTCAATACAAGAGAATATAATGGCGCTGCATAGAAGAGAAGCAATTACTATGGATCAATAATATTGATTAACAAAATAATTTTTTTAAACAAACACAAATATTAATATTTTTGAACTAAACTTCTTATGCAGCGCCTTCGGCGCTGAATAAGAAGACAACAAACATATATAAAACATCAAATAGGATCAAAAATATTTTTAATTCTACCATGTTTGGTTGAAGTTATATGAGTCCCTCTTATGTTGAATTCCCCTGTTATTCTTTGTTTGCTTCTAATCTCTATCTGAGAGGTATAATCCTCCCCCTACTATCATGGTTGCATCTCTAAACTCTATAATCTTTTTACAGTTCATTCACGCTTGAAAGATGTTTTTCATTTTGATCTAGATTTGAAAGAAAGCATTTTAATATTTTGTCCCATAACAAATAGGTACATACAAAAAACCAAAACTGAACAACCACCACATATACTTGAACAAATAGACATATGTCTTGAACATTTTTGGAAATTGACAGTTTGAACTATCTACTAAGAACATGAACAACTTCACAATATTCTTGAACAAACAGCAAATATATTTAAACATTTTTAGGAAAATTGAAAGTTTTAACTATTTGATAAAAACATGAACAACATCACATCATTCTTGAACAAATAGCACATATATTTGAACATTTTCTGGAAAATTTAGAGTTGGAACTATCTGATAAAAACATGAACAACTTTACAATATTCTTGAACAAACAGAAAATATATTTGAACATTTTCAGGAAAATTGAAAGTTCTAACTATTTGATAAAAACATGTACAACATCACATTATTCTTGAACAAACAGCACATATATTTGAACAAACTAAAGTTTGCCCTATCTGATGAAAATTGGAAGTTTTATCTAT
This sequence comes from Rheum nobile, assembly GCA_027886185.1. NCBI lineage: Eukaryota > Viridiplantae > Streptophyta > Magnoliopsida > Caryophyllales > Polygonaceae > Rheum > Rheum nobile. The sequence continues at coordinate 4,140 of WOAB01000656.1, read as the reverse complement.
AAGTACTTTTCTGGCTACTGTCTTCGACCTAACCATTTTTGCTTGCTTTTGTGGAAAGATAACATAAAACAGTAGTTAGTATTAAAATAAGAGAAACACGCGACAAAGAAAATACTGCAAATGTGAGGGAAATAGGATCTATCGCATGTGTTTTTCATGTTTTTCTAACAAATGCAACGTATATTAACTATTTTTTCAAGTTTCAGAAACGAAAATCAAAGTTTAAGCTTCGATGAAAGAAATACATGCATACGAACAATGGGAATTGATAAATGCAACTTCTTCGAACTGCTTTTTCTAGCTTTAGCAACAAAAATCAAAGTTTAAGCGTTAATCATAGTTGAAGGTCGGTTAGGTTGAGATAAGCATGCCTAAAAAAATGCAGATTTTTAGGTTAAAATTCGTGCTATGGAGTAGAAGCTGCTTGAAATCGAAGAAGCTTTTGCCTTCGTTTCGTGGAAAAGTGAGAGAATTGTGTGCCTTCGATCTCTCGATAGCGACGAGTTGCAGAGCGATGGAGGGAGAGAGAGACATAGAGAGAGAGAGAGAGAGAGAGAGAGAGAGAGAGAGAGAGAGAGAGGTTGGGGGAGTATGAACCGTCTCAGAGACGGTTTATTTTTATTTTTTTGAAAAGTTGACGGTGTTACTTGACGCCATCTGTGTTGTTAATTTCTTCAGCAGAAGCACGCGTCTCTCTTGGTAGTTCATCATTCTAATCCGACACCCCACATTGCTCCTCTTGTTTCACGGGAACCTGACTCTATATAAATATATAGATTAGATACAGTGATTTGGTATCAACATTAAAAAATGTTTTTGGTCACAAAACCATCGCCCTTAAATAGTAGTTTGTGGCAAAAAGATTCCACTAGTAGGATCGCAAGTGACCAACGTTAAGAAAGTTTTTCAGTGTCATTTTACCTCCCTAAAATAATATGTTTGTAATCATGTGAATTTTTTTTGTTATGTTTTTTAAACTAAGAGCGGACTTTAAAAAAATACTTTTTCAAATTTTTTATTAGTTGTCAGTTTTGAAAATTAAGGTGAAACCTAAAATATAGACATATTTTAAACTAACTAAAACAATAACTGTAAAAAATAAAAATATATCACACCGTGTAAGACATGAATATTTAGGGATTTAGATGATTTACACGGAATTTCAGAAAGCAGTTTTCTAACATCTAACTTAGAATCTCATGCATAAACTTGATATGAAACATATGTGAAAGAGTAATATATCTCTTGATGTAAATTTTCTTATTTGAGATCATCTTAGAGATAGAGTCTCAAGTGTGACGTCCACACAAACATGGATCTAGATCGCTTGGATTACGTCTGCTAGGACACGAAAGCGAATAAAACTCCGATCTTGGCACCATGGTGATGTCACAGTTGCAAGTGGAATTTTGTGGCTTTGATTTCATTTGCGATCTCACGTGAATGATTGCTCACGTGAATTACTTGGCTAATCCAATATTATCTATCTTTTAATCTTTTTAGAAGGCATGTAAATATATCTAATATATTATATTATTTCATACCATATATCCAATGTATTAAAAGTCGTTAGGTGGGAGTTGGACGGTGAGGGGGGGCCTAGTGCCTAGGCGGTTAGGCGGGGGCCTATGCGGACTAAAATTTAATGCATGATTCATGTGATTATTTGATCATGTTCTTCCAAATTCATTAATCTTTATAAACTATGTTGGAATGAGATTTGATATTATATAATGGGCCTTATTGTACAAAGTGTAACCCAAAATTATGTTAATGCATCCGTCATCTTCTAAGATGTTGCAGCTTCTACAATATTTGAGGATTCTTCTCGCCTATGCGGATCTAGACGGGTCCTAGGCGGAGGGTAACCGCCTAGCGCCTAGCCGGGGCCTAGGCGGGGATTTTTAGAACATTGATATATCTCACAAGATATATTTCCTTTTACCATCAAGTAATAGATAACACATTATCATTAATTGATAAAATCCACTTTTTCACTTTATTAGCCATAGCCGAAAAACCTAATCCCACTTCAGGTTGCTTTGATCTAACACAATTACTCTATTGTGGCTCAATTACTCTATTTTGTGTGACCTAATCCCACTATGACCCAATTACTCTATTTTGTGTGACCTTAGAGGACTCGGATATAATAGTAATGAGCCAAATCCAATTTATCTCATAAGTCATAGTTAGCTTCTAGTAATAGATAACACATTATCATAATTGATAAAATCCACTTTTTCACTTTATTAGCCATAGCCGAAAAACCTAATCCCACTATGGGCCTCAGGTTGCTTTGATCTAACTCAATTACTCTATTGTGTGTGACCTTATAGGACTCGGATATAATAGTAATGAGCCAAATCCAATTTATCTCATAAGTCATAGTTAGCTTCTAGCAAAGCACTAAGACTACCAAAAATATATGAATTATAAATCTCTATTATTAATCATATTCTATCATTAATAATTCTTATCTTGATTAAAGGACATATATTCCTTAGGAATATTAAGATATTTGATATTTAACAATTTCACCAAACGATAGATTTTAATTTTTTAAAAAAATTGTCTTATTAAAATTCTGTATAGCTATTAGTCATTCCGTTAAAAAGGTTTCGATGATAAGTAGGTATATATATTATTCTATTCTACTCTAATACATATCACTTCTTTCGTAAGCAAAATAAAAATAAGAAATTAATATATTAAATGATTCGCAACGAATGAGTGCATTTAAATGATTTTTTATGCTTTCAAGTATTATATAATTTTTAGTATTCACATAAGAAAAAAATATTTAGTTTTAAGGTGAATTAACGAGAACGCATGTTCTAATGTAAACGGTTCCAAATCGCACGTTATAACATATATTCATGTGTATTAAGATGCATATTTATATGTCTTAAGGTGTACATGAATTACGATCAGTGTTTTAAAATATGTTAGGCGGGAGCTTCGCGGTGGAGGGGGGGATAGCGGCTAGGCGGGAGCCTAGACGGGTTAGAATTGTATTGGAAAAATTGAAAGAATTGAAAGACTTGAGATAAAGAATGAGAACATTTGAAAAAAAAATAAACAATTGAAAACAAAATAAGACTAAACCTACGGACGCCTTACCCAACTTGCTCGCCTAAAAGTCGACTTCCCGGCCTAGGCCCCACTTAGAACCTACATAGCGGCCTAGCCATTCTGATTTGGCCAAAATCGGGTCGGTGTCCGGATGTCTACACCTAGGCGGCCGCCTAGTCCGATTTTTAGACCACTGACTACGATGCATATCCATGTGTGTTGTAATACACAAATATCCATGTTAGTGACTTCCAATATTGACTAAGGATCTCCGGTGTTGACCATTATTGGCCGGCATTGAATTGTCGTTGACTAGTCACATGTGCACTGTAGCAATGTGTAACGTTGCACACTACAAGTGTACATCATAGCAACACATAAATATGCATTGTATCTAGTGATGTACATTGTAGTGATGTTCATTATAGTGATGTGCATCACATCACAAAACAAATGTGCATTGTATTTATGTTCATTGTAGCGATGTGAATCACAACACAATACAAATGTGCATTGCAACAAAACACACATGTTCATCGCAACACAGACGAATGTAATTTTATTTACAAAAATGACATTAATGATGCATGTACTTGTCACATGACCACTTTTAATGAAACTCAAATCTTAGTCATTGATCAAAAACAATTCAACGGCTTATGTTCTTTTCACTTTGACTTATTTACAAAAAATTATACCGCGTCCCATTAAAGTCCACTTAAACTTGAATTTGATTCAATGATTAGGATCACGCTAGACATTCACATGAGAGATCCGTTCACACCATCCATAACTCCTCTAATTTAAAATATTAGAGTTAAATATAAATTTAGAGTGTGAATTCTAATATACCTATTTCACCATCACATTTTTGCTAATAACTTGATGACACAAATGACAAGAAAAATATCTTCATAAAGATAAGGTGATTTTTTTTTGTAAAAATATATACTATAATCAATCAACACTTATAATACCAATTTGGTAATTCGGCTACATTTTAATTCAATTAGCAAATATGCCATATCATGGCTTGTATCTTCGCTCGAATCTTTCTTTGTGTTG
>WOAB01000655.1:0-98681 GCA_027886185.1 Rheum nobile | reverse complement strand
AGAAAACTCGGTGCAAGGCTAGCCCTTCAATTGCTCCTCCTAACGTCTGGCGCCAAGGAAGACAAGCAAGACTCTTCGGTGTTTGAGGATGTTCCAAGGCTTCGATGGTTCTGCAAGTTAGAGGAGACTTCCAATTCCTTAAAAGGAGTACCGATGGAGAAAGACTCAGAAACTGAGAGGATGATCGGTGGTGGTGGCCAGAGTATGCGGCGGTTATGGGATGGAAGGTGACAATTGCGGAAGGGATATGGCTCTCCTTTGTCGGATGTAACTCACCAACAAGGAAGGCTGGGGTTGAAGCCTTCAAGATGTTACGCACTTGAAGAATCCAACAATAGGGCCTTATATTACTCACAAAGCTGAAGAAGGAAGAGAACGTATTGGGAAAAACCAGAAATTGTATTCTAAGATTAATAAACGTGAGGGGAAATTGTGTTTACAAGAGCCTTTTATATGGCAAGGCTATTAAAGGAAAAGGAGGAAAAGACTTAAATCCTAAGCCTAACAAGCATGCATGGCCGGCGGCCCACTAGACACTAATAAGCAAATAATGTCTTGAAAATGTCATGAAATGATATAAGCATTCAAATAGCTGATGTGACTCTAGGAGTCACGGCTGGCTTGGTTGTTATGAATCCGAGGCCTCCAAATGTTGTGATGGCCTCCATGCTAAGTAATCCCTTCTTGAGCTCCTCTTGAAGGTGTTTAGCTCAAGCTCTAGTGATGGCACCGGGAGGTAGGTCTTGTGGCTCTTCTTGGTCATCACTAGGCTCGTCTTCACTTGTCTCACCCTTATGGCTAGAGTCATCTTGAGTGTCTAGAGGTTCTTGATGGGGCGGGGTCACACCATCCTCCCTCTCTTGAAAGGGATTCGACCTCGAATCCAGCTCGTCAAGGTCATCTTCATCATCCATCAAGAATGCCATCAAATCAGCCACGTTGAACACATCATGGACTCCATAGGATGACAGAAGCTCCAACTTGTAGGCATTGTCATTGATCTTCTCGAGCACTTGGAAAGGACCATCCCCTCTCGGTTTCAGCTTGGAGTTTCGGAGTGTGGGAAACCGATCCTTCCTTAGGTGCACCCAGACCAAGTCGCCAGGCTCGAATTGTCGGCTTGCCTCTTGTATTGCAACGTCCTCTTCTCAAGTTGCAACCGAGTAAGCTTCATGCAACTCCTTAATCGTCTTGGCTTTGTCAGTCCCTTCCTTGCTCTCTTGATCTTTGATGGCATACGGCATAAGCTCAAGTGGTGTTTTAGGGTTGAGACCATAAACCACCTCAAAGGGAGTGCGCTTGGTGGCTGAATGGACCGAGTGGTTGTAGGCAAGTTCAATGAAAGCAAGGCTCTCCTCCCACCTGCGCAAGTTAGTTGCCAACATAGATCTAAGTAAAGCACCAAGAGTTCGGTTCACTACCTCGGTTTGTCCATCCGTTTGAGGATGACAAGTGGTGGAGAAAAGGAGCTTGGTTCCAAGCTTGGCCCATACCATCTTCTAGAAGTAGCTAAGGAACTTCACATCCCTATCGGAAACAATAGACCTAGGAACTCCATGCAATCTCACAACTTGTTTAAAGAAAAGGTTAGCAACATGAGATGCATCATCAGTTTTATGGCATGCAATGAAGTGTGCCATCTTGGAGAACCGATCTACTACCACAAAGATGGAGTCCCTCCCTCTCTTAGACCTAGGTAAGCCAAAACAAAGTCCATATATATCTTCCTAAGGCATCCGAGGTATGGGTAAGGGTGTATCAAGCCGTGGGTTGGCTCCTAGACTTGGCTCGCAAACAAGTAACACATGCCACAAAAACTTCTCTACATCCCTATGCATGCAAGGCCATAATATGCTCTTTTCAAAGTATGCAATGTCTTGAGAACCCGAAAATGTCCCATTAACCCTCCCCCATGAGATTCATGCACTAACAACCTCCTAGTAGAACCCTTTGGTATGCAAAGCTTATGACCCTTAAATAAGAACCCCTCATGCAAATAATATTGATCCTTGCTACCCTTAGTCAAACATGCAGCATATAATTCACAAAAATCAACATCACATGCATATAGTTCTTTCATGAAAGAAAAGCCAAGTAATCTAGCATCCAAAAGAGTTAGAAGGGAATACCTCCTGGAGAGTGCATCAGCTACCACATTGTCCTTTCCCTTCTTGTGCTTGATCACATAAGGGAAGGACTCAATAAACTCGACCCATTTGGCATGTCTCTTGTTGAGCTTGCTTTGCCCCTTTAAGTACTTCAATGCCTCATGGTCGGAATGGATCACAAATTCCCGTGGCAACAAGTAGTGTTGCCACACTTTAAGCACACGGACAAGAGCCAACAATTCCTTGTCGTAGGTGGGGTAATTCAGCTCAGCCCCACCTAACTTCTCACTGAAATAAGCAATTGGCTTGCCCCCTTGCATAAGCACACCACCTACACCTATGCCCGATGCATCACACTCAATCTCAAAAGTTTTGTCAAAGTTTGGCAAAGAGAGTAGTGGTGCATTAGTGAGCTTAGATTTAAGTGTGGCAAAAGTTGCCTCTTGAGTGTGTCCCCACGTGAAGGTCACACCCTTTTTCGTGAGTTCGATGAGAGGTGTAGCTAAGGAGATAAGTCTCGCACGAACCTATGATAGAAGCCGCTAGGCCAAGGAGCTGCGGACTTGAGTCATAGTAGTAGTGTTGGCCATTCATGAATAGCCTTCACCTTCTCCTCATCCACTCTCAAGCCATCTTTGCATACTACAAATCCAAGAAATACCACATGATCCGAGCAAAAGTGGCACTTCTTGAAGTTAGCATACAACTCTCTTTCCTTAAGACCTCAGTACCTTTCTAAGATGACCAACCATGCTCATTAAGGTCATGGTTGTATACTAAGATAGTCATCAAAGTATACAACCACAAACTTACCTAAAATGGCCTTAGAACATGGTTCATAAACCTCATGAATATACTAGGAGCGTTGGTGAGACCAAAGGGGCATTACCATCCATTCGTATAAGCCATACTTTGTTTGAAGGCTGTTTTCCCACTCATCTCCAGCGTGCATACGAATCTGATTGGTAACCACTTTCAAGTCTATCTTAGAAAGACACTTGCACCATGCAACTCGTCAAGCATGTCATCTAGCCTAGGAATAGGGTGGCGGTACTTGATAGTAATGTTGTTGATCGCGTCGACAATCAACACACATTCTCCAAGTGCCATCCTTCTTAGGCACTAGAATGACCGGGACTGCACAAGGAGCTAAGACTTTCTCTCGCGTAGCCCTTGTCAAGCAAGTCTTGTACTTGATGTTGCAATTCCTTAGTTCTGCGGGGTTGCCCTATAGGCAGCCCGGTTAGGTAGTGTTGCCCCCGGTATGAAATCAATTTGATGCTCAATACCTCTTACCGGTGGCAACCCACTCGGGACTTCATCTTGGAAGAGATCGGAGAACTCTTCCAAGAGGTGAGCCACGGCCTTTGGGAGTTGTTCAAGGTCCGACGAGGCAAACAAGGTGTCTTTACACATGAGTAGAAAACACACCTCGCCCTCATTGATGGCCCAAATAACTTCCTTAGACTTGGCTAAGAGCAAATGGTTAGTAGCCCCTTGGTTGCTACCAATGGCTAGCTTTTTGCCCTTAGCTGGCTCACTTTCCTTCCTTTGCTCCCTAGCCATATGATCGGCCATAATCTCATAGGGAGCTAAAGGATGTAGGGTTATCCTCTTTCCATTCATCAAGAAAGTATACTCATTGGACACCCCTTGATGAACAACACCCCGATCAAACTGCCAAAGTCTTCCTAGGAGGAGATGACATGCGGTCATGGGCAAGACATCACACACAACCTCATCCACATATCCTCCTATGGAAAACTGAATGGTGGCTTGGTCCTTGACATTAAGGGGAGTGTTGGAGTTCAGCCAACAAAGTGTGTAGGGTTGCGGATGAGGAGTGGTCAATAGATTGAATCTACTCACCACTTCTAGATCGATTATGTTGCAATAAGAGTCACCATCAATGATGACACTACACACTTTCCCCCTAATAGTGCACCTAGTGTGAAAGATCGTTTCACGCTGGGTAGGCACATTAGGACTCTCCGAGGCGATCAATGCTTTCTTGACCACAAAGCACTCACCCTCGGCTGCCACTACATGAAGCTCTTCGGCCTCTTCTTCCCTATCCTCAACAACTTCTACTTGACACTCTTCATCCACTCGTAGTCCCCTAGAGTGTTAAGAAGAACTTGCTTCTTCATAGGGCAATCCCGGGCCATATGTCCTCTCCCTAGACACTTAAAACACTTGATGTCTCTAGCTCGTCACTCCCCCCCTTGGGGTTGCGGTGGAGGTCGAACTGGAGCATCCTTCCTAGGCTAATTTTGGGAATCATGCCTTGGTTCTAAGCGTCTCGGAGTGGCTTAGGAGGGGCTGCCAATGCTAGAGGTCCAAGGCCGTGTACTTGCAACTTGGGGACGCCTTTGAGGGAGGTTCTTTATAAACATGGTTAGTGTAATGAAGAACCTCTTCAATGGCCGTTCCTCAGATGAAGTGTTGCATGTTCACGACGGCCCTAAGGTCCAGGTTCAAACAATTGATAAACTTAGAAATAATATAACCCTCGGGGAATTTAAGTCCAGATCTAAAGACCAAGGTCCTTAGCTCCTTATAAAACTCATCCGGGGTCTTACTTCCTTGTCTCAATTGCTCAAACCGAGCATGGACCCTCTCATAGCCTCTATAGGTCTTATCCTCCTTATCCTCCAACCACCAATGTAGCAAAATCCACAAATTTGATTGAGGCTATAGCTACTCGTTGAGCATCCGAGTAGTTATAGACTCAAAGATTTGATCGGTCCTTTTGCTCCCAATCTAAGTAAGCCTCTACCTCACACGTACCTCCAAAGGGCTGTACTTCAAGTTTGATTCCATGGTAGTGTGGCCGGTCATATGGTTCTCCATTCCCTTCATCATTTGGCACCCATTGAGCTTGAAATGGTGGCCTTGGAGCTGTGAATGGGCCACGACCAAAGCCTCGGCCAGGTTGTGGTCTCCTAGGCATTTTGTGGGGTGTCGGGGTCCTTGGGTTGTAGGGCTCGGCCGGATGTGGATAGTAATCCCTCCCTCCATAATCTGCATGGTTAGTTTGCAAAGGAGGTATAGAATGAACACTTGAAGACAAAGGGAATTCTGAATTTATACATTGGCCTTCTCTTGGCAATCCATGACCTTCTCTAAGGGTAGAGGTGATGGCTTCATGAGAAGCGTGATGCTCAGGAAAGGAAAGCCGAGAGAGCTCTTGTGACACAACTCCTTGGGCGCCAACATATAGCCCACCGGTGGCTACATAGGAATGGTTGGATGTACCAATGTCGTGTCCTCCACTCATCCGGGTACCCTCATAAACTTGCTCGAACTTAGATTCCATGCTTCTCATAAAGGTCATTTGCTCCACTCGCATGGATTGGAGTTGTTGGTTCACCTTGGCATCCGTATCTTTCTTGCTGTCTCGAATGGCTTGAAGCAAGGTGTCCAAGGTGATGGGGTCCTCGGCTGGCCTCTCCTCAGGTGCGAGACCTTTGTCTTTGGTTTGAGTATCCATAGGCCTGGACGTGTCAAGAAACAACAAGAGTAGCCAAGCAAATAATTCCCAAGAACTTAGAGTATCAATAGACCTAAGCTTAGTAAGGAGCTCTCGACCTTGCCTTAAAGTCAAGAAATTTCAGTAAGCAAGGCTCCTTAAGGGATAGGATTAGGTTCACTAGACTCAACAAAAGAATATAAATGACAAGAGTTTAAGCCAATTCAAGCCGAGCACAAACAATGCACACTTCAAAGAAATTGATTCACTCGAGCACAATTTAAACCACTTAACAATAGGAAGCTACTAAGTTCGGCTACCTTGTAAAAGAGACACTTATGCATGAATGAAAGATGCTACTGAAGTAATATCCACAACAATGAAGCTTCGAACTGATTACAAACCATAGAGACTTGATTTTTGCAAGGTAAAATTTTCACTCGACTCTTTCTGGCTATGCCTTTCTTTCTCGAGTTGTTTTCGATTCTTCTCTCTTTTTTTTACTCAATGCAGTATTTGATAATGCAAAATTTGAAATTACAATATCAGCAATTGGACGTACACAAATACTCAAATACTTAGGAACAAAACCTTTCCCGTATCCTATTGTTGTTGTTTTAAAAATAGCTCGAGTAAGGATCAGTTTCTAGGAAATGAGAGTGTCTTGTACACGTCTTTAATGGATTAAACAACTGAGAAGACTCAAACACAAAAACAAAGATAAAGAGACGGACTCAAATGGCTGCAAAAGCAAGTAACAAGGCCGGAGAAAAGTAAGCTAACAACCTAAACAAACTACCTACAAACTAGGGAGACTGAAACAAACTAGATCCTATAGGTTATTCATGCGTTTCTCTGTGGTTTCAACGCCCAAAATAATGCTGAACAAGATGACAAGAACGACAAACAACAACAAGAACTCAGCCAAGAATTTTCAAGTCACAATCGGTCACACACACAACAACACAACCTAGGCTGTCCTATGAGCTTGCAAACCGATTTTTCATGAACCAAAAGCCAAAGTTAAGGGTTGTACCTTACATGTGCTCTGATACCACATGATAGCCTCCAAGGATCAAGAAGACTCGGTGCAAGGCTAGCCCTTCAAGTACTACTCCTAACGTCCGGCGCCAAGGAAGACAAGCCAAGAACTCTTGCGGTGTTGAGGAGGTTCCAAGGCTCCGATGGTTCTGCAAGTTGGAGGAGACTTCCAATTCCTTAGAAGGAGTACTCGGATGGAGAAAGGACTCACAAACTGAGAGGGATGATCGGTGGTTGTGGCCAGAGTATGTGGCGGTTATGGGATGGAAGGTGACGATGGCGGAAGGGATATGGCTCTCCTTAGTCGGATGTAACTCACCAACAAGGAAGAGGCTGGGGTTGAAGCCTTCAAGATGTTATGCACTTGAAGAATCCAACAATGGGGCCTTGATATTACTCACAAAGCATGAAGAAGGAAGAGAACGTATTGGGAAAAACCAGAAACTGTATTATCAAATTAATAAAATGTGAGGGGAAATTGTGTTTACAAGAGCATTTTATATGGCAAGGCTAATTAAAGGAAAAGGAAGGAAAAGACTTAAAATCCTAAGCCTAACAACCATGCATGGCCGGCGGCCCACTAGACATACAATAAGCAAATAATGTCTTGAAAATGTCATGAAATGATGTAAGCATTCAAATAGCTTGATGTGACTCTAGGAGAGTCACGGCTGGCTTGGTTGTTATGAATTTGAGGCCTCCAAATGTTGTGATGGCCTCCATGCTAAGTAATCCCTTCTTGAGCTCCTCTTGAAGGTGTTTAGCTCGAGCTGTAGTGATGGCACCGGGAGATAGGTCTTGTGGCTCTTCTTGGTCATCACTAGGCTCGTCTTCACTTATCTCACCCTCATGGCTAGAGTCATCTTGAGTGTCTAGAGGTTCTTGATGGGGCGGGGTCACATCATCAAGCCTTTGGCGAGTTGAGGCGTGTAGCCTCTTGACAAAATCAGCTTGATCCTTACCTTTCTTGTCCTCTGGATCCTTGAGAGTGTATGGGACCATGTCCAAAGGAGTAATAGGATTCCGCCCATAGACAACTTCGAAAGGAGACTTCTTAGTGGCCGAATGGATTGTTCGGTTGTAGGCAAACTCTATAAAAGCTAAGAATTCTTCCCACCTGCGCATGTTAGTACTCAACAAAGCACGCAATAGAGTTCCTAATGTCCTATTAACAACTTCAGTTTGGCCGTCCGTTTGAGGATGACTCGAAGTGGAGAAAAGCAATTTAGTACCCAACTTACATCACAAAGTCTTCCAAAAATAACTAAGAAACTTAGCATCTTTGTCCGAAACTATGGTTTTAGGTACTCAATGAAGTCTAACAATTTCTCCAAAGAACAAATTAGCAACATATGATGCGTTGTCGGTCTTATGACATGCAATGAAATGAGCCATTTTTTAAAACCGATCAACTACCACAAAGATTGAATCTCTACCGCTTTTGTACCTAGGCAGTCCCAACACAAAGTCCATAGATGTATCTTCCCATGGAGCACTAGGAATGGGTAAAGGCGTGTACAATCCATGGGGGTTCAGTTTAGACTTAGCTTTATCACATGTCACACTAGAAACACAAAATCTTTCTACATCTTTTATCATGTGTGGCCAAAATAAATGCTCCTTTAGGGTGCCTAAAGTCTTTGCTATCCCAAAATGCCCCATTAGACCCCCTCCATGTGCCTCATGGATAAACAACATACATAGAGATCCACTAGGCACACAAAGTTTGTCACCCTTAAACAAAAATCCATCATGCACATAAAACAGATCATATCTCCCTTTATTCATACATGCATGGAACATCTCAGCAAAGTCAACATCATTAGCATACATAGATTTCATGCAAGCAAATCCCAATACCTCAGCATCAAGAGAGGTAAGTAGAGTGTACCTCCTAGACAAGGCATCGGCCACTATGTTGTCCTTCCCTTTCTTATGCTTGATAACATAAGGAAATGCTTCAATGAATTCCACCCACTTGGCATGCCGACAGTTGAGCTTGCTTTGCCCTTTGAGAAACTTCAAGGCCTCATAATCCGAATGTATGACAAATTCCTTGGGCATAGGGTAATGTTGCCAAGTCTTAAGCACTCTCACCAAGGCAAACAACTCTTTGTCATATGTGGGTTGTTCAATTCAGCCCCACTAAGCTTCTCACTGAAATAGGCAATAGGTTTGCCTCCTTGCATTAGCACACCCCCAAGCCCAATACACGAAGCATCACACTCAATCTCAAAAGTTTTTGTGAAGTCAGGTAGCACAAGTAAGGGAGCACGGGTGAGCTTGTCTTTGAGGGTTTGGAAGGTTGTTTCTTGTGACTCTCCCCAATGGAATACCACATTCTTTTTCGTGAGTTTGGTGAGGGGTGTGGCTATGGTTCTAAAGTCTCTCACAAACCTTCTATAAAATCCAGCCAGGCCCAAGAAACTCCTCACCTGAGTCATAGTAGAAGGAATTGGCCACTCTCGAATGGCTTTCACCTTCTCTTCATCAACCTTCAAACCTGTTTTGCTAACAACAAATCCAAGAAAGATTACATGGTCCGAGCAAAAGTGACATTTCTTGAAATTCGCATATAGCTTTTCTTATTAAAGGACCTCTAATACTTGTCTAATATGATGAGCATGATCATGCATATTGGAACTATAGATCAAAATATCATCAAAATAAACAACTACAAATTTCCCTAGAAATGACCTAAGCACATGGTTCATCAACCTCATGAAAGTACTTGGTGCATTAGTTAGGCCGAAGGGCATTACCATCCACTCATAGAGTCCATACTTGGTTGTGAATGCAGTCTTCCATTCATCTCCCTCCTTCATTCTGATTTGGTGATAGCCACTCTTCAGGTCGATCTTGGAGAAGACTTGTGAGCCATGTAACTCATCTAGCATGTCATCTAGGCGTGGTATGGGGTGCCTATACTTGATTGTGATGTTGTTGATAGCCCTACAATCAACACACATTCTCCAGCTTCCATATTTCTTAGGAACGAGTATCACCGGCACAACACATGGTGATAGACTCTCTCTCATGTACCCTTTGTCAAGAAATTCTTGGACTTGTTTTTGCAGCTCCTTGGTCTCCTCCAGATTGGTTCTATAGGATGCACGATTGGGAAGGGTGGCACCAGGCACGAAATCAATTTGGTGCTTTATTCCTCTAAGTGGTGGAAGCCCACTAGGAATGTCTTCTTGAAACAAGTCCTCATACTCCTGCAAAATGGACGCAATAGAGGTAGGTAGATCAACCAATTCATTGGAAGAAAACATATTTGAACACAGAATCATAAGAAAGCAAACTGGACTTCCCTGAATGGCATAGTTGACCTCCTTAGCTTTAGCTAGAAGCATGTGAGAACTTGCACCTAAATTGGTCCCTATGGCAAGCTTCTTGTTGGCATTCTTCTCTTGGCTTCTTTGTTGGCGCCTTTGTACACTAGCCACATAGTCAGCCATGATCTCATGTGGCACCATAGGTAGAAGTGTAATATTCTTGCCAGTCATGTGGAACAAGTACTCATTGGTGACTCCTTGATGAATCACCCCTCGATCATACTGCCATGGCCTCCCAAGTAACAAGTGACAAGCGGTCATGGGAAGCACATCACACAACACTTCATCCTTGTAAGCCCCAATTGCAAACTGAATGGTTGCTTGCTCTTGGACCTTGAGTAGAGTAGAAGAGTTGAGCCAATTGAGGGTGTAGGGCTGCACATGAGGCGTGGTCTTGATGTTGAACCTGTGGACCACCTCTTGGTCTATGATGTTGCAACAAGACCCATCGTCAATTATTATATTGCACACCTTGCCTTGAATGTGACACCTTGTGTGGAAGAAGGTCTCCCTTTGAGAAGGCATTGGTGGTGCATCATTGGCAACTAGGGTCCTCTTGACAACAAAGCATTCCCCCTCGGCGGCAGCCACTTGAACTTCTTCTTCATCATACCTCAGCTGCAACTTTTCTTCCTCTTCTTTTTCCTCCTCGGAGACATAGTCTCCAAGCTCATTTAGAAGCACTTGCTTCCGGGTTGAGCAATCTTTGGCATAGTGTCCTCTTCCAAGACACTTGTAGCACTTGACATCTCTAGTGCGGCTTGATTCCTCCTTCTTAGGATTGGACTCTTGACGAGGTGCATCATGCCTATAAGGCGCTTTGGGAGGCTCTTGCTTAGACTCTAGCCGCCTAGTTGGATAAGAGTTGGAGTGTGAAGTTGAAGAAGAACTCCAAGGTTTGGAGCTGGACACACTCCTCTTCTTTTGCAAGTTTTGGTGCACTTTTGTAGCATAGTGCAACACCTCCTCCATGGGTGCATCATGGCTAAAATGTAAGTCTACTAGATTGCTCAACTCAGCATTTAACCCCCCAATGAACTTAGATACAACATAGCTCTAAATACAAGTCTTTTAAGCTCTTTGTAAAAGTCTTTCAGGGTACCACTCCCTTTCCTTACTCTTTCCAACTGAATTTGCACCTTGTTGGTGTATTCTTGAGGTACAAATCGGTAGTTCATTGCATCTCTGAATTCCTCCCAAGTGGTGATGGGTGGGTAGTTGTGGTAGAGACGCTCTTCTTTGTCCTCCTCCCACCAAGCTAGTGCAAAGCTCTTGAAATGGATGGTGGCAAGAGCTATGCATTGAGCGTCGGTATGTTGGTGGAACTCAAACATTGCCTCAATGGTGGATAGCCAATCAAGGTAGGCCTCCACATCAGAAGTGCCTTCAAAAGTAGGGATGGTCAGCTTGACGCCATAATTTTGTTGGCGTGCATCATGCATGGGGTAGACAAAGCGGTGTTGTCCGGGTTGATGCGCCCTTGCATAGGCAGCTTCTTCTCTTGGCCTAGCTTGTACTCCTTGAGCTGGGGGAACAAAAGGCCCTCGTCTTGGTATCATAGGTGGCGGCACCATTGGTCGATAGGGCCTCCTCAACATGCCGTCAAAGAAAGGAGGGTGTGTGGTAGGTTCACGCTGTGGAGACAAAGTCCGCCGTGCCTCCGGAGAGAAAGGATTGTCAAACTCCTCTTGGTCCGTGTTCCTCCGGGCTTGAGTGCGGTCTCTTGCAGTCCGTGAAGGTCCTACCCCATGGTGATCACTTAGCTCTTCCTCCTCAGATTGTGAACCTTCTTGATGGTCCACGACACTACCCCTCCTGGAGGTGCTCATCCTTTTTTCAATTTTAGCATCAATGGCTTGAAAAAGATCCATTCGGGTCTTGTCAAGGACAACTTGTAAGTCCTCTAGAGTAATTGGTTTCCCAAGGAGGCTACCGTCCATGGGCTCTTTGTCCTTGCCACTAGGCATTGCACAAGAGACAACACACAAAGTCTTAGTTCAAAACCGAATGGACAAGTGTAGATTCGTTACCTCGGTGGACCAACGTATCTTGTCTTCCAAATGTTGTTTTGACTCCGACGTCCAACCTAACTTGAACACAATCACAAGAAAAAGACATCCTTCCAAGTGTAGTTACAAATTCCAATGTCAATAACCACAAGGAAAGTTACAATCAACACCAAGTGTAAGGTTCGGCTAGGAGACGTGTTTGGTCAAGTAAGCTTGGCTTAGTTTTCTCACGTGTATTAACACTTAGTTTAGATAGTCAAGTCTAACTCAAGTGCACAAAAGGTACTAAGCAATATTCTTTCACAAATTCAGTCCTTTAACAACAAATGAAGAACAATAAACTTTTCAAACTTATGCTCGACTTTTTCTGGTTCAGATCACTTTTTTTTTAAAGGCCGCCTTTTTTGGTTTAGGCCGGGTTTTTCTTTGCTCAACCCCTTTTTCTCGAGTCCAGAATTTAACTTAGTAATTTCTTTGCAATTTTGCTCGAGTACAACTTGGCTTTTAACCTCTTTAACCCACGACAAAGATAATACAACTTTGACACTTAAGTAATCACACAAAAGATAGGATCTGAATTGGCTACGGAATAAATACGTGTTTCCGTATCTGATTCCTTGAATTAGACCTTATGAATTATATTTCATGTAATACACGTGAATATATAAGCCAATGAGTTATAAAATAATGCAGGAATTGGTCAAGGCTAAGTAAAGAACATCATTGAATGACAGCAAATTAATTCAGCAGATTAAACGAGGAGACAATTAAGGGATTAAATGGCTAAGATAAGATGGCGACAAATCTGGCTTGGTCAAAGGGAGTTACATTTTTGAACTATTCCAAATGTCCCTCTCCTTCAACCTTTCGTCCGTTGCAGATCCACTCAAAGTCTGAATCAAAAACAAAGAAACAACACACAAGAGCACGAGAACAAGACAACAACACTTTGGCTAGGAACAATTGATGTTCATTGCATGCTTTTCTTATGGAAATTAACTTGGAATCCGAAACTAACCTTGAAGAAGGCTCTGATACCAAATGATACGGCCCAAGCAAGGATCCGGACTGGTTCAAGGAGAGTTCGCCGTCCAAAGATCCGGTTGAAGACACCACGTGAAGATGAATTCGGATGAAGAAGGGAAGGGAAGTCTGGATGTGAGACTTTGAGGAGTTTTAAGATGGGTTTAGACAAAGGGTTTGAGAGGGATAATCAACTGAAATTCCTTGGATAAACTCACCAAGAACACAGAAGACAACGCAGAAAGAAATCTAGGATATGCTCACCAAGATTCGATCCACAAGTGTTTGGATAATCTCACCAAAGCAAGACGTCAAAAACTCAGTTCTAGGGTTTTTCTCTAGAAAAACTTGAACAAATATAAGCTTAAAACGTGAATGAAAAACTAAGGAAAAATCCCTTAAAAAGTCTAGCATGAAAACACTAAACATAGCAATCTAGCCTTCAACAGAAGAAGGAGCAAAACGACTCAGAACGGACTGAAATATCGATATGTGGGCCTTGAGATCATAATGAAGGGGCCCACCAACAATGAGCCCAAACGCATTAGGCATCTGGGAGATCGCCTTAGTTGAGTTGTAATGACACTGCTGGCGCCGGCGCTAGTGTTGTCAGGACATGGCCAGCATCGGCCTTTGGGCATTCCTCCAACTTGCTCGACCAACTTGATGTCCTTGGCACTCCTTGGATCCATGAAGGCTGGAGAAGGAGTTACGCGTTCTCTTGGCTAAGTAGAGTCATCGAGTCTTTGAGCAGTTGGCTCGATGCACCTTGAGCCATCAGGCCTCTTTTGAGGTCGTGAAGCAGCTTCTTGGCTTGGGACCGAGTGATGGCCCCCAGAGGTGGGTTTACACCGACGTGGTCTTGAGTGTCGCGCGCTAGTGCCCGGGCATCGGCTCTGGTGACGGGCTTGGTGGGCGCGGGCCACACTTTGTCCGGCGCTCTTGGAACCTGTTTCTCTTCACCATCAAGAGGAGGTTGTAGGCCAAAGGACGTCTGGTTTGGAGGCTCGGCGTCGAGTGACTTGTCAAGCCCTAGTGTTGGTGTCGGCGGCATCGTGTCCACTTGATGCGGATCGGCACTCACATCAGGATGTTTAGCTGAATATGAGGAAGAATGATTTGAAACCATAATTAGGGCAGTTTGACTTAGTTTGTTTCAAATTTTAACCATTTGTTATGAAAATATGAACAATTTTGTGCATATCAACCACAAGGGTAAAATCTTGCCAAAATATGCTGAAAAACGGTTAATTACATGGTCCTAAATATTGAGTTTGTAACACTTGAAATAGCTTAAGTGGTCAATCTTAGGATAAATTTGACATCAGTAACAAGTGGCCAATACCTCACCAGCTTACCGCCACAGTGCCACCTTCCCTTCTTTATGATGTAGCATGCTAATAATGCCACTGAGTATTTCGGTGTTTGCTATATTTGCAGTTATATATGAACTAATAATGGCTCATTCAATTACTTGTTAAAAGCTTTATGATGTCCTGATATTATTATTTCTTGGTTGTTGAAGCAATGCATACATTTTCTGTATCATAGAAAAGCTCAAATGTTGAGATTATTTGTTGTTTATCTATGTCCACTAGGCCAACAGAAGTGTTGCAGTCGATTAAAGAATACACGGAGAAATTTCAAATGACTAGAAAGGTAAATTTTGGTTTAGCTCATTCTGACTAGTAGGTACTAGGTAGTGTACAAAGTTGTTAGCCATAGCCAAACTTTCTGCTTTCATTTTGCACCATATATTGTGTTTAATTTCACCCGACAAACATAAGATAGCTAGTTTATCATGTTTCTCTTTTATTTCATTTTTTAAGTGAAACACAGATGGTTGCCTCTTCAAAAATGAGAGGAGCTCAACATTCCTTTTTGACATCATGTTATCTAGTTTTCTAACTTACGCCTAAACTTTTTGAATGGCACGTCTGAAATGGATAAACAACAATAAGCTAGTAGCTAGCAGGTACGTTATATGTTAATGGTGTGATAAGTAATTCGATTTTTTAAGTATATGTTCCTTCTTTATTTATTGACTTCATTCTAGGCTAGTAGCATATTCTGATGGAGAAGTAGAATAGCTACAAACCTCATATAATTTGTACTGTTTTGCAGCATGTATTGAGATTTGAAGGTTCATAAAAATTTCAAGGCAGAGTCAACCAAAACTGTCGACGTGAAATGTTGAAAAATATTGAGAAATGTCTCTCCCCTATGGACTAGCAGAGGATAATAGATGTCCATTTGGACCTATCGTGAAGAAGGTTCATCGACAAACCTTTTCATGCCAGCTTGTGCATTACGTTATATTCCGTCAAGTAGAAACGAGCAAGTTCTGAGAAACGTGGTATGACCTACAAGGAAAGCTGCTACGTTTTTCAATGAAAGAGTTCGCACTTGTCACGGTGTTAAATTGTGGTAGAATTTCGGATTATGACCTCAACCCGGATAAGAATGCCGTGAAAGAGGTCTTCGATGTACAAAATCTGACCTTGGCTGAGCCGGAGGGCCTATTTATGCGTACAAGGGATGACAACCCTTTGAAATCAAAGATGGCATTATTGATGATAGTAGAGGGCACCATTCTCGGGGTTGAGAAAATGGTTCACATAAACACGGGTCATGTCAAAATATTGAATGATATCGATCGATTCACGAAATTCTCATGGGGCAGGGTTTGCTACATTGAAACTCATCAGGGTTTAAGTTCAATAATGAAGAATAGATTAGAGACGGTAAAAACAAGCAAAGAAGCAAGTACAAGGTTGGGTTACAAACTTAAGGGGTTGCCAATGGCCTTTCATGTAACGTTTTTTTATGTAATGTATATATTTTTGAAGTTGGTATTGTAATTACATTATATTGATGGTTTCTTACAACAAATAAGAATCATACTGACAAGAAAAATTGTGCTTCTGCTATGGCTATATGAAGTTGTAAAACCAATTTCTTCAGCGTTTGCACATGAGGTGGATAAGGAGGCCTATCCACGCGGTCTACGATGGTCATCCAATGCACAACCTGATGCGTTGAATGTGGATTCTTTGTTGCAGAAGGGCACATCCCGTTTAACTCCAAATGTAGTGTTAATAGAGGAAGAAGGTGAGGTAGAGGTCTTAAAAGGAAGCAAATTTGTTCGAGAAGTAAAGGAAGATTACTTTGACAAGGCAGTTGAGAAATTTGAGCAAAGTAAGAAGAGGTCTTTCAATGGTAGAAAAAAAAGGAAAGGGTGTTTCATATTAACAACTTAAAATGTCATTATCCACATCAACTCAGTTGCAAAAGATGATGAAGAAGAGGACATTGAAGAGGAGGAAGGGGAGGTAAGATAACGATTAACAATTGTTATTCTATATATTTTTTTGCCGAACTGTAGATTAGGAATGTCATATTAACAACTTAAAATGTCATTATTTTTTAACTTAGATTGATCCATGTAGGTTAGTTTTATTTCTTGTAAGCTGGAGCTATGTTTTTGTTGAAATATAGAATAGGAATGTCATATTAAAAAGTTAAAATGTTAATGTTTTTCAACTTTAGATTGACACACGTAGTTATATTTCTTATAAGTTCAAGCTATTTTTTTGCCAACCACTATAACAAGAATGTCATATTAACAAAGTAGAATGTCATTGTTTTTAAGTTGGATGGATGCATGTAGATTAGTTTGATTTCTTGCAAGTTAATTTTTTTTTTTGAACTTTAGATTAGGAATGTCATATTTACAACTTAATATGTTTAGATTGATACACGTAGTTATAATTCTTGTAAGTTACATCTATTTTTTCTTTATTGCAGCATAATGTTGTAGAAGGTTGTGATGAGGATGTTTAAATGGATGGAATGTGGGGGGGGGGGGGGGGGGGGGATCTGCTTCAAATCTAAATGAAGGGGAACATAATGACGATGATGACTTTCCAGCCGACAATGCCAATGTATGAGCTATCGTTGTTTTTGAGAAGCAAAAGGATGATGATGATGGTGCAGCCGATAATGCCATTCTACCAGCTGAAGGTAGTGTTGAAAAGCAAAAGAATGGTAAACATGGTCCAGTCCAAGTTGAGGGAAAAGCTGGAGAAACGATGACTAAGAAGCTAGATGTAATGATTCCGCTTGAGGTATGCATGAATAATTAAATATTGGCTTCATTAAATATTTAATGCCGACATTCGATCTATTTTTTTATTCAGAAACCAGTTGTAGTGATAGAAGAAGAAGCAAAAGGGGAAGGAGAAGAAAACCATTGTGAAATTATTGAAAAAGTTAACACAGAAACAATTGTATTCTCAAGGAAGACTCGTTCAAAAAAACAGAAGGATGATGAAGTTGGTGCAGTTCAGAATGAGGGGAAACTAGAAAAGGGACGACAAAAGAAGCTGAGGTATGCATCAATAATTAAAGGTCGACATACTTTAATAACAACATTCCAAGTAATTATTTATGAAAAAATGTTAATGCAGACGCTAGCTGTAGCGACAAAAGAAGAAGCTGAGGTGGAAGGAGACACTACGAAAGAACCAATTGGAGTCTCAACAAGAAAAACCCGCTCAAAAAATATACAACTGTTGAAAAGAGGGACCATCCTCAAAGGAAGAGAGGACTATCCAGACAAGCATCATCTCCATCATGGGTAGTCGATAATCCCAAACGACGCAAGGTTTCAATGTCAACAAGCCTTTCAGACATGAGTAAATTGTGCGCTTGGTTAGATTCGAAGGAAAGGTTAGGAAGTTGTCCTCCTATTTTGATAATATGAATGCTTGTTTGCGATGTTGTTAATAACACTATCTTATAATGTTGTGAGAATTTGAGTCTCCAATTGGAATGAATCTACAGAAGGAATTTTTTTGAGCTATTGTTGCGACCAATGGGGTGGCTGAAATCTCCGATAAGCCTCTTTCATTGTTTATATAAATATTCGGTGCAACACGTCTTCAATTTTGAGGTATGACATCTATTATATTTTGGGTTTGTAGCACTTGGACGAATGTATGTATTACTTGGTTTTCGTGTATGTGACAAACCAGTGGCAATATTGGACACCTATTTTCAGCAGGGCTTGGATAAGGAAATGAAGAGATAGTATTCAGATAAGGAAAGTTATGTTGCTGATCAATCTAAGATGAGATACCTGCGTGGGGAACTACCTGGACTTTATGGAAAGGATTGGAAGGACGTGGATCGTAAATACCTTCCCTGCAATATTAAGGATAAACATTGGGTAGCTCTGAGATCGAACTGAGTAAATGGTTTGTCACTATATACGATCCCGACGTCAATTTGTAAAAATTGTTGGACATCGATAGGTTCCTTGCAAATTTGACATTTATTCTGCCTATTATAATAGCACAATATTGATGCGAATTGGCATTCGCATCAAGAGCATGCGACGTCACCACCATCGACAACGGCGTCACCTCTAGGGCATGAAAAAGGAAGCGGCCAAGTTCATACAAATGAGGCGCCTATTGCACACAAGGCTAGTTCAAGTGTGGGTGTTCCAACTACCTCGACGGCTCCCACCAAACCTCTCACTCGCACCGATGCCCGAACATTGGCACGCATGGAACAAGCTAAGGCTGACACTCACCAGGCCCCAGGAGTGCTAACGCGTTCCCAAGACAAGAAGGTGCTCAAGGACCTTGAAATAGGCCTATGTGCTCAAGGAGTTCCTATGCAAGTGGAGAAGTGCCTTGTGACTGCCCTAAGGCACGAAGAAGCACATGCGGCGACGACGACGACAAGGGAAGGTGATCACAACTTCGTCGGCGTAACTCATCCACTTGGCTCCCAACATATTCCACAACCTACTGGGTACCAAATAGAGCAAATGACCTCAAGTTGGCCGACCAAAGTTGAAGAAGGCCCGGCGAAGACAACCAAAGACAAGCCATCGCCGACGCCGACAATGCCATGACAATGCTCCAGGGCGTTAACGACGCCAATCAACACATATTAAAAATTCAGCTCGTTTGGAGACCATTTCCTACCGGTTAACTGAAGACAATCCGGGTTGTGTTTTGGTGAACTTTCTTTGCTTTACTATAAGTAGTTGTTTTGTTTCCATTGTTAGTCACGTTAATCTTAAATATATCTTGAGCTTTTGAGCACAAAAAGCCTTTGAGAGCCTTTCAGTTTTGCGTCTTTGTTTGGTGTGTTCATCCGAACATAGTAGAGCGATTTTAGGTGTGTTCATCCTCAATCCAATCTACGACCCTCTTGGCTATTTTTGGTGCGTTTATCCAAGGGCACGGCTGCGTTTGAAACGCCAGAAATGGGCTCGAACGGAGGCACGGGAATGTGGTTAAGATCTTCGAGACGAAGTCACACGAACACGAACCGGATAGGCGAACAACGACAACTAGGAGTCCACCCGATTGCCTTGAACGACTTGTAGAACTCAAGGAGTCCACCTAGAGTTCAACAAAGTTTGATAAATCTCTCACAAGAGTCCACTTGCAAAAGAAGTATCGGGTTGAGATTGAATGTCGTCGGTGTCCACCTAAACACTCATGCTCACAATTGAATCGAAGTCGAATACTCAAACTTGAATTCAATCAAATTCCAATCCAGGAATAGAGAAACACTTGGTTCTTAATTTTATCAAAAGCTGAAAATGAAATGCCCAAAACCACATATAAATAGTCTAAGAATGTGCCAAAAACAGAAAGCAAAAAAAAGCCTTCAAACTCCTCTAGTGGGCCGGCCCATCAAGTCCTCCTTTCTTGCCAAGCTTTTCTCTCTCCCGAGCCCTTCCCACGTCCAAGCCCACGGTCCAAGCCTCCTTCCATGACGCCTTAGCCGCGCCTCCCTTTGCGTTGACCGTATCTCCCTCGCGCTGCCGCAGAGTCACCTACGCCGCGCCGCCGTGAAACTGCCGCCGAACCTTCCGAACCGCAGCCAAACGCCGAAGTTGCGCCCCTTGAGCCAAAGCCACCTCTTCACCGAGCCGGTACCGAGCCTCCATGACATCCTTCTCGGGCTTGATTGTATCATCCTCCCCTTCTTGGGGAAGATTCGACTTTGAATCTTCATGTGGACTGCTCATGAATACAAAATAGCTAGAACTCTCAAATACCCCAACCAACCTAAACCCGGACATACACAAGCTCCTCCCACCCTGGACTCCCCTTCTTAACTCTCACCCAATCCCTACTAGGGTTACATGCATATACAAGCTTAGAATACCTCCCCAAAGTCTCACAAAATAGAACTAGATAAGCCCTATAGTTCTCAAAATGCAAGAATAGAGTAGTACTAGAACTCGAGGGCACAAAAGTGATAGACTTAGCTTTCTTGGGAGGGTTGATCATCTCGTGAGGAAGCTTCGACCACCAGGTAGGGCGCGGCTGATCTAGGAGAAATAATGTGCGCGCCTTCGCCTTTGCTTGCCCCAGCTCCCTCTTGCTCATGGCCTCAAAGCTATACCATACCCCCTTATGGATAACATGATGCAAATTGCATCGGCCATCATGAATAACAAAGCGATCGAACTGCCATTGCCGACCAAGGATAAGAGCCAACTCCTTGATTGGGAGCACGTAGCACTGCACCACATCTGTGAAGTCCCTCATCCGGAAAGTCACGTCTGTACCCCTGGTCACTGAAACGCTATGCTGATCGTTGATCCAGCCCATGGTCACCTCGTGACCTAACGGATAAGTATGGAGCTTGAGCTTCTGAACAACAAACTCATCCACGATATTCATTTCACTCCCATTGTCCACTAACGCAATGAAAGGCAGATCACTCCCTCCCAGATAGCACGTATGATAAAAGTTGAGCTCTCTCTGCAATAGGTCAACTGGTGGTTTGGGCACCTGCTCGAGTATCTCCTCCATGAGCCAGTCCCCCAAAGTATCCATGAGAGTCAAATCAGCCAGCTCCTCGCTATCTCCAATTTCCTCAACAGGCGGTTCAACATAAGTGGGCTCAACTTTGATAGCTAAGAAGCTCTCACCTTGAGTGTCAGAGGCGCCACACTTGGTGTCTTCCACCTCAGCTGAAATATCCATCTCATCCTGCTCATCCTCAGACTCGTACTCTCTACAAGCGTTAAGCAACACTTGCTTCTTGGTAGGGCAATCTCGAGCAACATGGCCATGACCCAAACAACGCAAACACTGAACATCCCTAGTGCGCGGCGCATCATCCTTAGCCGCGCCAGATTGGGCCTTTGCCGAGGCCTGGGCAACCTCCTCCTTGGCCACCGCCGGCTTGGGTTGGCTAGTAGACGCCGAAGCTCCCCACGCGCGTGCCCCACTGGATTGCCTCCTCTTAGGCAAACCTTCATAGACCTGCTGGGCGTAGTGCAACACGCTCTCGATAGGAGGATCTGGCCCAAAGTGCTGGGCTCTAACAAGACTACCTATATCTTCATTAAGGCCATTACCAAATTTAGAGACGACATACCGCTCAGAGAAGTTAACACCAGACCTTGCCATAAGCTGCTTCAGGTTGTTGTAGTACTCAGATGGTGTACTGTTGCCCTGCCTCAAGCGCTCTAACTGTCCTTGCACCAGGTCCAAATAGTTGGCGGGCATAAACCGCCGCCTCATAGCCACTTTGAGTTCACGCCAAGTACAGATGGGTGCAAGCACATCTATATCTCTCTCGATCTTATCCGCCCTCTACCAAGACAATGCGAACTCAATGAAATGAATGGTGGCCATGGATACCCGAACATGATCCGGATGATCATAATAATCAAAGATGGCCTCAGTCCTAGACTCCCATTCCAAATAGGCGTCCACATCAATAGTTCCATCAAACTTATCAATGGGCACCTTAGCATGGTGGTACACCGGCGACTCTCGTCTCTCCTCATCATAATGACGCTCATAGCCCTGATCAAACTCACGCAGCCCGGGAACATGACGGCGCGGCTGCATATTGGGAACAAATTGCCCCGGTTGTTCACGCACGCCCGGAGACCCCGACCTTCCCCGCGCGCCATCGGCTTTCCGACCTGCCGCTGTTGGCTACTGAGGTCGCGGCGAGTGGCGCACCGGCTCCTCCTCCTCTACTTTTGTCTCCGCAGCCCATGAAGTGAAAGGGGTTGGCTCACGGCGTTGGTAAGCCCCACGACCCCTAGATGTGCCCATGCCGCCCACGTCGTTGAGACGGCCGACAATGGTGGTTCCTGCCGTGCCCTGCGTTCGGCCACCTTTGGGTTGCTTCTCTAGCCTCCTTTCCAATGCCTCCGTAAATTCCACACGCAGCTGTGCGTTGTTCTGGTGAAGGAGCTCTCGGATGGCTTCAATGATAGCGAGAGACACCGGAGAAGAAGGGTCCTCTCAACCCGAATCCGAACCCACCATGGCATCAAAAGCACGAACCGGCTTGACTAGAAACGAGCTGCACACGCAACTTTTATGAGCAGCCAAAACCGAAGACACAAGAGATAGAAGACGCACCTAGGAAAATCAGGGTTTAGAAGGTTCGCCCCCCTTGCTTGTCTTAGAGCCCAAGTATCCTAACTTCCAAATCTGAAAAACTAAGAAAGATATCCTCCAAAAGATATTAGTGATTTTATGGAATTAATTTTCCAAAGAATAAAATCAACCAAGATAAGATACTCCCTTATTTGGTTAATGAAGATCTCGATTTCCTTGTGTGAAGATTTGGGGTCGCCCCTTGAAGATATGCAAGATCTTGGCTTGCCAAAATTTCGGCCAACAAGATATAAAAATATCCTCCAAAGATATATCCTAACCCAAACAAGATAACAATTTCCAAAAATGCAAGATTTTGTTTCCTAAAATTTCTCACCTCCCTCGGAATGAAAATCTCACACGGCTAGGCAATTTTATTTTTTTTTGGGAAGGAAATCTTTGGAAGGAAATATGATATGGGAATTTGTTAGGAAAGATTGTATCTTGAAAAATAAATTTAACTTTTCTCAAAGAAAAATTCAAATATTTGCCTAAACCCGAAAATGTCCCAACCTGTAAAGAAAAGACGTCGGGCGG
Source organism: Rheum nobile (assembly GCA_027886185.1). NCBI lineage: Eukaryota > Viridiplantae > Streptophyta > Magnoliopsida > Caryophyllales > Polygonaceae > Rheum > Rheum nobile. Next base: position 75,710 of record WOAB01000655.1, on the reverse strand, counting down.
GGTCTTCTCAAGCCCTTCGGGCCGGGACCACTTGGCGTACGCCCTTGGACTTCTCAAGGCTTTGCCCGGGTCTTTTTTTTAACTATGATGCAAAATTGCAAATCAAGGGAGCAAAACGTCCTTTCTTAAAAGGTAAAAAATCTTCAGATTCAAACGAATATCTCAACTTCCCTTTTTGAAATACCAAATCAGATTTTGCAATACACAATCTTCTAAACAAGATCTCCCCACGATCTTAGGAGATATGGCTAGATGGACAAGGAAAGAGGGACTAGGGTTCACTGATAGATGCTTTTGTCGTGATGCCTAATCAAAATAATCCTAAACAAACCTAAATCAGTAGAATAGGCAAGTAAGGGTCGAATCCCACAGGGAGGAGTTGTTTATCTTTATGTCAATTTGCATGCAATGGTAACAAAGGGGGGTTTTGTTGATTGTTTGGTTGCAAGTAAACAAAGTAAACGAAATAACAAAGATGGTAATCAATTGGGAAAAAGTACTTAGCCAGACAAATATCCACCATTCATTTGACTGGTTGATCCTAGATTCTCTCTAATTCCTTCATATGAATGTTCTTATTCCTTTTCGTAAGTTTATAAACAGGACAAACATACCCTGAGAGTAGCAAACAGTCATACTATTGCATGCAATTAATTCTCTCTACAATAAACCAGTCCAAACAGTTCTTTGAATATTGCAGTTGCTACACATGAATTAGGTAACTCAAACAGTAATTACCAAACCCTAGCAATAGACAATTACTAATAACAACTAGTTGCGTCCAACAAGCGAAATCAGTAAGAATCAATGGGATGAAGCACAAGAGAATCAATACATTCAAAAGAAAAGAAATAGAATTAGAGTCTCACAACCATTATTCAAACGAAGGCTTCAATCGTCGGACTAAGCAAAAGTTGCTTAGTTCTTCATAGTTCAAAAAGGGAAAAACCACACTCAATAATGAACGATGATAGTCTAGATGTAAAACTTGATGGAACTAGGTTAATAATAACCTAGTTACCAAAACTAAGACTAAAGATAACAAGTCTCATCTAAAAGGAAATAAACTAATGAAATCGGAATAAAGAAAGTAAAAGAAAAGGGAAATACTAAAACATAAAACTTCGGACGAAAGGAACACGCGCTTCGCTGTTGTGCATTTCCGCGATCGCGGATGGAATTTCGCGGTTGCGGAAATCTCCATTTTCTCTCGACTTCCTTCGACTTTTCTGCGACCAACTCTTGCTCGCCCGCGATCGCGAATTGACGCGTTCTTCAGTTTTCCGTCTTCTACGTGTTCTTCTCGTGGTGGCTTCTCCTCAACTTCATGATGTCTTCAATTAAGCTTCTCCACACCACATATCTACACTTCTTCTTCTCAACTCTAATCTCCGTAGTTGTGCTCTAAACCCATACAAATGGCACCCAAAATACTGGTAACAACTCCTAGATACGCACTACAAAGTAGCGTTGATCAAATTCCCTCATGCTTAAACCTTGCTCGTCCTCGAGTAAGCTAAAAGAAACCTACTTCTCCAATCAAATCCCAAGGTTTTAGGAAGCATAGCAAAATCATCTCCACTAAGAATTGCATCTAATCATGAAACTCCAAGGCACCAACACAATAAGCTCAACAAAACACAACACATAACCACAACACCAACCAAGCTAAAAGGAAAGTAGAGTACTTCCCCCAAGCTTATCCCGAACACCATAGAGTGAGTAACAATCTAATCCTAGCCTCCATCTATCTTTTTATGCCTCCCAGAGTGACCTACCCGAATCCTCCTTATATCTCCTCTTCTTATGTCACCACGCCAGGAAAAATGAGGAATCCTAATAATCACTCTTCTTCTTTTCACTCATTTTGCCAAGGCGCCCTTTCGGGTTTTCACCAAGCCACTGATTTCATTTTTCAATAGATGGGCTCACAATATAACGCACATCACCCAGCCTAATGCTGGTCCAAGCCACCTGCTTATTACCTAAGTCGCTCTTTCGGGTTTTCGACTTATCCAAGATTTCTATTTTAGTAGTTTATCAAATTTTTGGCTTTTTTCTTTTTCTTTTCTCCTCAACGACTAGCAAGTATAGAACACTCCCCCATGCTTAAATATTGCATTGTCCTCAATGTAATGAAAGACAAAAAAGAATGAAGCACAGGGAAAAGCGGAAAGGTACTCACAACCGTCGTTGAGTTGGCTCGGACGCGGAAGTTGTTGCTGGCGGTATATCAATATAAGCACATGTCGCTAGTGTTGCGCGGGCATCTTCAAACAAACTCCACCATGCAACCAAAAGGAATCCACTGTAAGGTGTAGTGGTACATCAAAGAATCGGGGCTATACGGCCTTCAATGAACACAAAAATGGGGCCCAAATGTAATCGTGGTGTGGGCCCTGGTGTTCCTCCTCCTCAACTGTCGAATGTAGGGCCATCATCGTTGCCAAATAAAAATGTGGGGCTAATGTCTCCTCCTTGACAACATGATGCGCACCGTCTCTCCATGAGGAATTCGGACAGCTGGCCTTCGGTAGAACTTTTTTTTTTTCCTTTTTTTTTTCCAGGATAGGGGACTTACATTGAGAATTCCGCGATCGCGGAAAAATTTCTGCGCCCGCAGAAATGTTACTGGTGCGAGGAACACCGTCTTTACTTTGGCTCGGGTCTTCTTCCTGTATGTTAGTCTAAAACAAAAGCGAAACAAAAAAAATGAAACAATAATAAAGACTAGAAAGAAAAAGACAAGAAAAGAATTACATACCTCGGGTTGCCTCCAGAGTAGCGCCTTGTTTAACGTTGTGGCTCGACTCATCTAAGGTGATCAATTTTCAACTTCGGGTTCTAAAAGGTTCGTCTCTTCTATGATGCTGGTGTCAAAACCATCATGGTAGGGTTTCAACCTTTGACCATTCACCTTGAACATTGACTGTGCGTCAGTATCAGACAGCTCCACTGCACCGTGGGGGAAAACGCGAGCAACAACATAGGGTCCGATCCAACGGGATTGGAGTTTTCCCGGAAAGAGACGAAGGCGAGACATAAATAGTAGGACTTTGTCTCCTGGCTTAAAATCCTTTCTCAGAATATTCTTGTCGTGCCAGGCCTTTGTCTTTTCCTTGTATGTGACTACGTTATCATAAGCTTCAAGTCGCAGTTTCTCTAATTCTTGCAGCAGTAACTTGCGAAATTCTCCAACTTCATCGATCCGCATGTTGCAATTCTTCACAGCCCAAAATGCCTTGTGCTCGAGCTCCAGTGGAAGGTGACAAGCTTTCCCGAACACCAATCTATAAGGTGACATCCCGATGGGTGTCTTGTAGGCAGTCCGATAAGCCTAGAGTGCATCGTCAAGTCTCAGACTCCAATCCTTCCTATTCGGGGCTACCGTCTTCTCCAGAATTGTTTTGATCTCTCTATTGGACACTTCAGCTTGCCCATTGGTCTGAGGATGGTAGGCGGTGGAAACTTTCTGCGTGACATGGTATTTATTCAGTAGGGCGCTCACGGTCCTATTGCAGAAATGGGTTCCCCTGTCACTTGCCTTGGGAATTCCAAATCTAGAGAAAATGCGTTTCTTCATAAAATTTGCCACCACTTTAGAGTCATCAGTCTTGGTGGCCTTCGCTTTCACCCACTTGGAAACGTAGTCCATCGCAAGCAAAATATAGAAGTTCCCGAAGGAGTTAGGAAATGGTCCCATAAAGTCAATGCCCTAGACGTCAAAAATCTCGCAGAAGATTAATGATGACTGTGGCATCTCATTCCTTCGGGATATATTCCCAACTCTCTAGAATTGATCACAAGACTTACAAAAGGCATGTGCATCCCGAAAGATGTGTGGCCAATACAATCCTGTGTCCAAAACCTTCCTAGCAGTTTTATTTGCCCCAAAGTGGCCCCCACATGCATGAGAATGACAAAAAGCTAAGACAGATTGTACCTCATTATCCGGAAGACATCGACGGATTACCTGATCAACACAGTGCCTCCAAAGATAGGGGTCATCCCACACATAGAGTCGAGACTCACGCTGTATCTTATCCTTTTGTGCTTTAGAAAAATTAGGCGGGAACTCTTCACGAATGAGAAAGTTGACCATGTTAGCATACCATGGTTGGAGTGTGCTGAGCCCAAGAACCAAATCTCCAAAGACAAGCTCGAAATGCGAGTTAGAGGCGTTGCCGCGGTCGCGACTATGGGTCCGCGATCGCGGAAAATGTTCTGATGAGGGGCTTTCTTGCGGTGATGAATCAGGTGTTTTTCCGCGGTCACGGGAATTTTTCCGCGATCGCAGAAAACATTCTGTAGCAATGCGACACAGTGTCTCATCGGGAAAATCACCCTTTATCTTTGCTTCCCTCTTAGATTTGTCCTCTTCATGTACTAGCCTGTTTAAATGATCGGCCACCAAGTTCTCGGCTCCCTTTTTATCCCGGATCTCAACATCAAACTCGCTCAGCAGCAGTATCCATCGAATCAATCTTGGTTTTGCTTCTTTCTTCGTCAATAGATAACGAAGAGCTGTATGATCCGTATAGATGATCACTTTGGTGCCAAGTAGGTATTGTCTAAATTTCTCCAGGGCAAACACGACAGCTAGCAATTCTTTTTTAGTGGTGGAGTAGTTCCGCAGCGCTCCATTCAGAGTCATGGAAGCATAGTGGATCACATGGGAAGCTCTTGCTTCTTTCTGCCCTAGAACTACTCCCACCGCATAATCATTAGCATCGCATATTATCTCAAAGGGGCGAGACCAGTCCGGTGCTTGAATAATTGGTGCACTAGTGGGGCGAGCTTTCAAATCATCAAATGCCTTCTTGCACTTATCGTTAAGCTCGAAATTCACCTCCTTCTTCAGCAGCTCGCATAGGGGTGATGAGATCTTTGAAAAGTCTTTAATAAACCGGCGGTAGAAACCTGCATGGCCTAAAAAGGAACGCACTTCATGCACATTAGTAGGATAAGGTAAAGACTGAATTACATCAATCTTTGCCTTATCGACCTCAATACCTCTAGTTGACACAATATGTCCTAGCATAATGCCCTGGTTAACCATAAAATGACACTTTTCAGAATTCAGAACCAAGTTGGTTTCTACACATCTTCTAAGCACAAGTGCTAGGTGGCCTAGACATGCATCAAAACTATCACCATGGACCGTAAAGTCATCCACAAAGACCTCAATAAAGTGCTCCACGTACTCAGAAAAAATGCTTACCATACACCTTTGAAATGTTCCGGATGCGTTACACAACCCGAATGGCATCCTACGATATGCAAAAGTACCAAATAGGCATGTAAATGTCGTCTTTTTTTATCCTCTGGTGCTATGGCCACCTGAAAATAACCTGAGTATCCATCCAGAAAACAATAATAGGGGTGACCAGCAAGTCGCTCAAGCATTTGATCAATAAAGGGTAAAGGAACGTGGTCCTTTCTAGTTACCGCATTCAGCTTACGGTAGTCAATGCATACTCTCCACCCTGTTTGCACTCGGGTGGGAACCAACTCTCCTTGTTGGTTTTCCACAACTTTGATGCCCCCTTCTTTGGAACAACTTGTGTCGGGCTCACCCACTTACTGTCAGAGATAGGAAAAATCATTCCAGCCTATAGGAGTTTCAACACCTCCTTCTTCACCACCTCCATCATTGGTGGGTTAAGTCTTCTCTGTGGCTGCCTAAATGGTTTTACTTCTTCCTGCAGTAGAATCCTATGCATACATGTAGTGGGACTAATCCCCTTTATATCGGCGATGGTCCATCCCAATGCTGTCTTATGCTCCTTAAGCACTACCACCAATTTCTCCTCTTGATCCTTGGAAAGCTTGTTGGAGATAATGACAGGTAATGTGTCACCCTTTCCCAGAAAGGCATACTTGAGGTGGTCCGGTAGCGGCTTGAGTTCAATCTCTGGTGCCTGCACAATGGAAGGTAAAAGCTTCTCGCTTGGCACTGTTAGTGGAATGGGGCCATCGCCCAAAGGGTTGAGATGAGGCTTACCGTATGCATCCAAGTGAGCCATAGTTTCCTGCAGGTTAGTAGACAAAGCAAAATCTTCCTATGGATTTACTATTTCATTCTCTAAAACAGATTATAACTCATCTGAGCCAGTATCAAAGACATCTTGCATAATAGGATCAATCACATCAATAGAACATAGAGAATGATCATCAACGGGGTGTTTCATAGCATCATAAATGTTGTACTTCACCTTTTCCCCCAGAAGGAATTTTTTTGAGCTATTGTTGCGACCAATGGGGTGGCTGAAATCTCCGGTAAGCCTCTTTCATTGTTTATATAAATATTCGATGCAACACGTCTTCAATTTTGAGGTATGACATCTATTATATTTTGGGTTTGTAGCACTTGGACGAATGTATGTATTACTTGGTTGTCGTGTATGTGACAAACCAGTGGCAATATTGGACACCTATTTTCAGCAGGGCTTGGATAAGGAAATGAAGAGATAGTATTCAGATAAGGAAAATTATGTTGCTGATCAATCTAAGATGAGATACCTGTGTGGGGAACTACCTGGACTTTATGGAAAGGATTGGAAGAACGTGGATCATAAATACCTTCCCTGCAATATTAAGGATAAACATTGGGTAGCTCTGAGATCGAACTGAGTAAATGGTTTGTCACTATATACGATCCCGACGTCAATTTGTAAAAATTGTTGGACATCGATAGGTTCCTTGCAAATTTGACATTTATTTTGCCTATTATAATAGCACAATATTGATGCGAATTGGCATTCGCATCAAGAGCATACGACGTCACCACCATCGACATCGGCGTCACCTCTAAGGCATGAAGAAGGAAGCGGCCAAGTTCATACAAATGAGGCGCCTATTGCACACAAGGCTAGTTCAAGTGTGGGTGTTCCAACTACCTCGACCGCTCCCACCAAACCTCTCACTCGCACCGACGCCCGAACATTGGCACGCATGGAACAAGCTAAGGCTGACACTCACCAGGCCCCGGGAGTGCTCACGCGTTCCCAAGACAAGAAGGTGCTCAAGGACCTTGAAATAGGCCTATGTTCTCAAGGAGTTCCTATGCAAGTGGAGAAGTGCCTTGTGACTGCCCTAAGGCACGAAGAAGCACATGCGGCGACGACGACGACAAGGGAAGGTGATCACAACTTCGTCGGCGTAACTCATCCACTTGGCTCCCAACATATTCCATAACCTACTGGGTACCAAATAGAGCAAAGGGCCTCAAGTTGGCCGACCAAAGTTGAAGAAGGCCCGGCGAAGACAACCAAAGACAAGCCATCGCCGACGCCGACAATGCCATGACAATGCTCCAGGGCGTTCACTCTGATGCCTCGTGCGTTTGGGCCCATTTTTGGTGGGCTTCCAGTTAACGACGCCCATCAGCACATATTAAAAATTCAGCTCGTTTGGAGACCATTTCCTATCGGTTAACTGAAGACAATCCGGGTTGTGTTTTGGTGAACTTTCTTTGCTTTACTATAGTAGTTGTTTTGTTTCCATTGTTAGTCACGTTAATCTTGAATATATCTTGAGCTTTTGAGCACAAAAAGCCTTTGAGAGCCTTTCAGTTTTGCGTCTTTGTTTGGTGTGTTCATCCGAACATAGTAGAGCGGTTTTAGGTGTATTCATCCTCAATCCAATCTATGACCCTCATGGCTATTTTTGGTGCGTTTATCCAAGGGCACGGCTGCGTTTGAAATGCCAGAAATGGGCTCGAACAGAGGCACATGAATGTGGTTAAGATCTTCGAGACGAAGTCACACGAACACGAACACGAACCGGATAGGCGAACAATGTCAACTAGGAGTCCACCCGGTTGCCTTGAACGACTTGTAGAACTCAAGGAGTCCACCTAGAGTTCAACAAAGTTTGATAAATCTCTCACAAGAGTCCACTTGCAAAAGAAGTATCGGGTTGAGATTGAATGTCGTCGGTGTCCACCTAAACACTCACGCTCACAATTGAATCGAAGTCGAATCCTCAAACTTGAATTCAATCAAATTCCAATCCAGGAATAGAGAAACACTTGGTTCTTAATTTTATCAAAAGCTAAAAATGAAATGCCCAAAACCACATATAAATAGTATAAGAATGTGCCAAAAACGGAAAGCAAAAAAAAGCCTTCAAACTCCTCTAGTGAGCCGGCCCATCAAGTCCTCCTTCCTTGCCAAGCTTTTCTCTCTCCCGAGCCCTTCCCACGTCCAAGCCCACGGTCCAAGCCTCCTTCCATGACGCCTTAGCCGCGCCTCCCTTTGCGTTGACCGTATCTCCCTCGCGCTGCCGCAGAGTCACCCACGCCGCGCCGCCGCGAAACTGCCGCCGAACCTTCCGAGCCGCAGCCAAACGCCGAAGTTGCGCCCCTTGAGCCAAAGCCACCTCTTCACCGAGCCGGTACCGAGCCTCCATGACATCCTTCTCGGGCTTGATTGTATCATCCTCCCCTTCTTGGGGAAGATTTGACTTCGAATCTTCATGTGGACTGCTCATGAATACAAAATAGCTAAAACTCTCAAATACCCCAACCAACCTAAACCCGGACATACACAAGCTCCTCCCACCCTCATATGTAGCATGCACAAAAATAAGCTTGAGGGGACTCCCCTTCTTAACTCTCACCCAATCCCTACTAGGGTCACATGCATATACAAGCTTAGAATACCTCCCCAAAGTCTCACAAAATAGCACTAGATAAGCCCTATAGTTCTCAAAATGCAAGAATAGAGTAGTACTAGAACTCGAGGGCACAAAAGTGATAGACTTAGCTTTCTTGGGAGGGTTGATCATCTCGTGAGGAAGCTTCGACCACCGGGTAGGGCGCGGCTAATCTAGGAGAAATAATGTGCACGTATGATAAAAGTTGAGCTCTCTCTGCAATGGGTCAACTGGTGGTTTGGGCACCTGCTCGAGTATCTCCTCCATGAGCCAGTCCCCCAAAGTATCCATAAGAGTCAAATCAGCCAGCTCCTCGCTATCTCCAATTTCCTCAACAAGCGGTTCAACATAAGTGGGCTCAACTTTGATAGCTAAGAAGCTCTCACCTTGAGTGTCAGAGGCGCCACACTTGGTGTCTTCCACCTCAGCCGAAATATCCATCTCATCTTGCTCATCCTCAGACTCGTACTCTCTACAAGCGTTAAGCAACACTTGCTTCTTGGTAGAGCAATCTCGAGCAACATGGCCATGACCCAAACAGTGCAAACACTGAACATCCCTAGTGCGCGGCGCATCATCCTTAGCCGCGCCAGATTGGGCCTTTGCCGAGGCCTGGGCAGCCTCCTCCTTGGCCACCGCCGGCTTGGGTTGGCTAGCAGACGCCGAAACTCCCCACGCGCGCCCCACTGGATTGCCTCCTCTTAGGCAAACCTTCATAGACCTGCTGGGCGTAGTGCAACACGCTCTCGATAGGAGGATCTGGCCCAAAGTGCTGGGCTCTAACAAGACTACCTATATCTTCATTAAGGCCATTAGCAAATTTAGAGACGACATACCGCTCAGAGAAGTTAACACCAGACCTTGCCATAAGCTGCTTCAGGTTGTTGTAGTACTCAGATGGTGTACTGTTGCCCTGCCTCAAGCGCTCTAACTGTCCTTGCACCAGGTCCAAATAGTTGGCGGGCACAAACCGCCGCCTCATAGCCACCTTGAGTTCACGCCAAGTACAGATGGGTGCAAGCCCATCTATATCTTTCTCGATCTTGTCCGCCCTCTACCAAGACAATGCGAACTATATGAAATGAATGGTGGCCATGGATACCCGAACATGATCCGGATGATCATAATAATCAAAGATGGCCTCAGTCCTAGACTCCCATTCCAAATAGGCGTCCACATCAATAGTCCCATCAAACTTATCAATGGGCACCTTAGCATGGTGGTACACCGGCGACTCTCGTCTCTCCTCATCATAATGACGCTCATAGCCCTGATCAAACTCACGCAGCCCGGGAACATGACGGTGCGGCTGCATATTGGGAACAAATTGCCCCGATTGTTCACGCACGCCCGGAGACCCCGACCTTCCCCGCACACCATCGGCTTTCCGACCTGCCGCTGTTGGCTACTGAGGTCGCGGCGAGTGGTGCACCGGCTCCTCCTCTACTTCTGTCTCCGAAGCCCATGAAGTGAAAGGGGTTGGCTCACGGCGTTGGTAAGCCCCACGACCCCTAGATGTGCCCATGCCGCCCACGTCGTTGAGACGGCCGGCAATGGTGGTTCCCATGCCCTGCGTTTGCCCACCTTTGGGTTGCTTCTCTAGCCTCCTTTCCAATGCCTCCGTAAATTCCACACGCAGCTGCGCGTTGTTCTGGTGGAGGAGCTCTCGGATGGCTTCAATGATAGGGTGAGACACCGGAGAAGAAGGGTCCTCTCAACCCGAATCCGAACCCACCATGGCATCAAAAGCACGAACCGGCTTGACTAGAAACGAGCTGCACACGCAACTTTTGTGAGCAGCCAAAACCGAAGACACAAGAGATAGAAGACGCACCTAGGAAAATTAGGGTTTAGAAGGTTCGCCCCCCTTGCTTGTCTTGGAGCCCAAGTATCCTAACTTCCAAATCTAAAAAACTAAGAAAGATATCCTCCAAAAGATATTAGTGATTTTATGGAATTAATTTTGCAAAGAATAAAATCAACCAAGATAAGATACTCCCTTATTTGGTTAATGAAGATCTCGATTTCCTTGTGTGAAGATTTGGGGTCGCCCCTTGAAGATATGCAAGATCTTGGCTTGCCAAAATTTCGGCCAACAAGATATAAAAATATCCTCCAAAGATCCACCAAGATATCCTAACCCAAACAAGATAACAATTTCCAAAAATGCAAGATTTTGTTTCCTAAAATTTCTCACCTCCCTTGGAATGAAAATCTCACACGGCTAGGCAATTTTTTTTTTGGGAAGGCAATCTTTGGAAGGAAATATGATATGGGAATTTGTTAGGAAAGATTGTATCTTGAAAAATCAATTTAATTTTTCTCAAAGAAAAATTCAAATATTTGCCTAAACCCAAAAATGTCCCAACCCGTAAAGAAAAGACGTCGGGCGGGGTCTTCTCAAGCCCTTCGGGCCGGGACCACTTGGCATACGCCCTTGGACTTCTCAAGGCTTTGCCTGGGTCTTTTTTTTTTAACTACGATGCAAAATTGCAAATCAAGGGAGCAAAACGTCCTTTCTTAAAAGGTAGAAAATCTTCAGATTCAAACGAATATCTCAACTTCCCTTTTTGAAATACCAAATCAGATTTTGCAATACACAATCTTCTAAACAAGATCTCCCCACGATCTTAGAAGATATGGCTAGATGGACAAGGAAAGAGGGACTAGGGTTCACTGATAGAGGCTTTTGTCGTGATGCCTAATCAAAATAATCCTAAACAAACCTAACTCAGTAGAATAGGCAAGTAAGGGTCGAATCCCACAGGGAGGAGTTGTTTATCTTTATGTCAATTTGCATGCAATGGTAACAAAGGGGGGTTTTGTTGATTGTTTGGTTGCAAGTAAACAAAGTAAACGAAATAAAAAAGATGGTAATCAATTGGGAAAAAGTACTTAGCCAGACAAATATCCATCATTCATTTGACTGGTTGATCCTAGATTCTCTCTAATTCCTTCATATGAATGTTCTTATTCCTTTTCCTAAGTTTATAAACAGGACAAACATACCCTGAGAATACTAACTATTAAATAACCATGAAAACCTCACAATTCAATTCAACAGCCGCAATGAGTACATGAATTTTGATAGATACATGCAAGAGTAGCAAACAGTCATACTATTGCATGCAATTAATTCTCTCTACAATAAACCAGTCCAAACAGTTCTTAGAATATTGCAGTTTCTACACATGAATTAGGTAACTCAAATAGTAATTACCAAACCCTAGCAATAGACAATTACTAATAACAACTAGTTGCGTCCAACAAGCGAAATCAGTAAGAATCAATGGGATGAAGCACAAGAGAATCAATACATTCAAAAGAAAAGAAATAGAACTAGAGTCTCACAACCATTATTCAAACGAAGGCTTCAATCGTCGGACTAAGCAAAAGTTGCTTTGTTCTTCATAGTTCAAAAAGGGAAAAACCACACTCAATAATGAACGATGATAGTCTAGATGTAAAACTTGATGGAACTAGGTTAATAATAACCTAGTTACCAAAACTAAGACTAAAGATAACAAGTCTCATCTAAAAGGAAATAAACTAATGAAATCGGAATAAAGAAAGTAAAAGAAAAGGGAAATACTAAAACATAAAACTTCGGACGAAAGGAACACGCGCTTCGCTGTTGTGCATTTTCGCGATCGCGGATGGAATTTCGCGGTCGCGGAAATCTCCATTTTCTCTCGACTTCCTTCGACTTTTCTACGACCAACTTCTGCTCGCCCGCGATCGCGGATTGACGCGTTCTTCAGTTTTCCGTCTTCTACGTGGTCTTCTCGTGGTGGCTTCTCCTCAACTTCATGATGTCTTCAATTAAGCTTCTCCACACCACATATCTACACTTCTTCTTCTCAACTCTAATCTCCGTAGTTGTGCTCTAAACCCATACAAATGGCACCCAAAACACTGGTAACAACTCCTAGATATGCACTACAAAGTAGCGTTGATAAAATTCCCCCATGCTTACACCTTGCTCGTCCTCGAGTAAGCTAAAAGAAACCTACTTCTCCAATCAAATCCCAAGGTTTTAGGAAGCATAGCAAAATCATCTCCACTAAGAATTGCATCTAATCATGAAACTCCAAGGCACCAACACAATAAGCTCAACAAAACACAACACATAACCATAACACCAACGAAGCTAAAAGGAAAGTAGAGTACTTCCCCCAAGCTTATCCCGAACACCATAGAGTGAGTAACAATCTAATCCTAGCCTCCATCTATCTTTTTATGCCTCCTAGAGTGACCTACCTGAATCCTCCTTATATCTCCTCTTCTTATGTCACCACGCCAGGAAAAATGAGGAATCCTAATAATCACTCTTCTTCTTTTCACTCATTTTGCCAAGGCGCCCTTTCGGGTTTTCACCAAGCCACTGATTTCATTTTTCAATAGATGGGCTCACAATATAACGCACAGCCTAATGCTGGTCCAAGCCACCTGCTTATTACCTAAGCCACCCTTTCGGGTTTTCGACTTATCCAAGATTTCTATTTTAGCAGTTTATCAAATTTTTGGCTTTTTTCTTTTTCTTTTCTCCTCAACGACTAGCAAGTATAGAACACTCCCCCATGCTTAAATATTGCATTGTCCTCAATGTAATGAAAGACAAAAAAGAATGAAGCACAGGGAAAAGCGGAAAGGTACTCACAACCGTCGTTGAGTTGGCTCGGACGCGGAAGTTGTTGCTGGCGGTATATCAATATAAGCACATGTCGCTGGTGTTGCGCGGGCGTCTTCAAACAAACTCTACCGTGCAACCAAAAGGAATCCACTGTAAGGTGTAGTGGTACATCAAAGAATCGGGGCTACACGGCCTTCAATGAACACTAAAATGGGGCCCAAATGAATCGTGGTGTGGGCCCTAGTGTTCCTCCTCCTCAGTTGTCGAATGTAGGGCCATCATCGTTGCCAAATAAAAATGTGGGGCTAATGTCTCCTCCTTGACAACATGATGCGCACCGTCTCTCCATGAGGAATTCGGACAGCTGGCCTTCGGTAGAACTTTTTTTTTTTCAATTTTTTTCTTCCAGGATAGGGGACTTACAATGAGAATTCCGCGATCGCGGAAAAATTTCCGCGCCCGCAGAAATGTTATTGGTGCGAGGAACACCGTCTTTACTTTGGCTCGGGTCTCCTTCCTGTATGTTAGTCTAAAACAAAAGCGAAAAAAAAAAACAATAATAAAGACTAGAAAGAAAAAGACAAGAAAAGAATTACATACCTCAGGTTGCCTCCAGAGTAGCGCCTTGTTTAACGTTATGGCTCGACTCATCTAAGGTGATCAATTTTCAACTTCGGGTTCTAAAAGGTTCGTCTCTTCTATGGTGCTGGTGTCAAAACCATCATGGTAGGGTTTCAACCTTTGACCATTCACCTTGAACACTGACTGTGCGTCAGTATAAAACAGCTCCACCGCACCGTGGGGAAAAACGCGAGCAACAACATAGGGTCCGGTCCAACGGGATCGGAGTTTTCCCGGAAAGAGACGAAGGCGAGACATAAATAGTAGGACTTTGTCTCCTGGCTTAAAATCCTTTCTCAGAATATTCTTGTCGTGCCAGGCCTTTGTCTTTTCCTTGTATGTGACTACGTTATCATAAGCTTCAAGTCGCAGTTTCTCTAATTCTTGCAGCTGTAACTTGCGAAATTCTCCAACTTCATCGATCCGCATGTTGCAATTCTTCACAGCCCAAAATGCCTTGTGCTCGAGCTCCACTGGAAGGTGACAAGCTTTCCCGAACACCAATCTATAAGGTGACATCCCGATGGGTGTCTTGTAGGCAGTCCGATAAGCCCAGAGTGCATCATCAAGTCTCAGACTCCAATCCTTCCTATTCGGGGCTACCGTCTTCTCCAGAATTGTTTTGATCTCTCTATTGGACACTTCAGCTTGCCTATTGGTCTGAGGATGGTAGGCGGTGGAAACTTTCTGCGTGACATGGTATTTATTCAGTAGGGCGCTCACGGTCCTATTGCAGAAATGGGTTCCCCTGTCACTTATCAAAGCCTTGGGAATTCCAAATCTAGAGAAAATGCATTTCTTCATAAAATCTGCCACCACTTTAGAGTCATCAGTCTTGGTGGCCTTCGCTTTCACCCACTTGGAAACGTAGTCCACCGCAAGCAAAATATAGAAGTTCCCGAAGGAGTTAGGAAATGGTCCAATAAAGTCAATGCCCTAGACGTCAAAAATATCACAGAAGATTAATGATGACTGTGGCATCTCATTCCTTCGGGATATATTCCCAACTCTCTAGAATTGATCACAAGACTTACAAAAGGCATCTGCATCCCGAAAGATGTGTGGCCAATAAAATCCTGTGTCCAAAACCTTCCTAGCAGTTTTATTTGCCCCAAAGTGACCCCACATGCATGAGAATGACAAAAAGCTAAGACAGATTGTACCTCATTATCCGGAAGACATCGACGGATTACCTGATCAACACAGTGCCTCCAAAGATAGGGGTCATCCCACACATAGAATCGAGACTCACGATGTATCTTATCCTTTTGTGCTTTAGAAAAATTAGGCGGGAACTCTTCACGAATGAGAAAGTTGACCATGTTAGCATACCATGGTTGGAGTGTGCTGAGCCCAAGAACCAAATCTCCAGAGACAAGCTCGAAATGCGAGTCAAAGGCGTTGCCACGGTCGCGGCTATGGGTCCGCGATCGCGGAAAATGTTCTGATGAGGGGCTTTCTTGCAGTGATGAATCAAGTGTTTTTCCGCGGTCATGGGAATTTTTCCGCGATCGCGGAAAACATTCTGTAGCAATACGACACAGTGTCTCGTCGGGAAAATCGCCCTTTATCTTTGCTTCCCTCTCAGATTTGTCCTCTTCATGTACTAGCCTGTTTAAGTGATCGGCCACCAAGTTCTCGGCTCCCTTTTTATCCCGGATCTCAACATCAAACTCGCTCAGCAGCAGTATCCATCGAATCAATCTTGGTTTTGCTTCTTTCTTCGTCAATAGATAACGAAGAGCTGTATGATCCGTATAGATGATCACTTTGGTGCCAAGTAGGTATTGTCTAAATTTCTCCAGGGCAAACACGACAGCTAGCAATTCTTTTTTAGTGGTGGAGTAGTTCCGCAGCGCTCCATTCAGAGTCATGGAAGCATAGTGGATCACATGGGAAGCTCTTGCTTCTTTCTGCCCCAGAACTACTCCCACCGCATAATCATTAGCATCGCATATTATCTCAAAGGGGCGAGACCGGTCCGGTGCTTGAATAATTGGTGCACTAGTGGGGCGAGCTTTCAAATCATCAAATGCCTTCTTGCACTCATCGTTAAGCTCGAAATTCACCTCCTTCTTCAGCAGCTCGCATAGGGGTGATGAGATCTTTGAAAAGTCTTTAATAAACCGGCGGTAGAAACCTGCATGGCCTAAGAAGAAACGCACTTCACGCACATTAGTAGGATAAGGTAAAGACTGAATTACATCAATCTTTGCCTTATCGACCTCAATACCTCTAGTTGACACAATATGTCCTAGCACAATGCCCTGGTTAACCATAAAATGACACTTTTCAGAATTCAGAACCAAGTTGGTTTCTACACATCTTCTAAGCACAAGTGCTAGGTGGCCTAAACATGCATCAAAACTATCACCATGGACCGTAAAGTCATCCATAAAGACCTCAATAAAATGCTCCACATACTCAGAAAAAATGCTTACCATACACCTTTGAAATGTTCCGGATGCGTTACATAACCCGAATGGCATCCTGCGATATGCAAAAGTACCAAATAGGCATGTAAATGTCGTCTTTTTTTATCCTGGTGCTATGGCCACCTAAAAATAACCTGAGTATCCATCCAGAAAACAATAATAGGGGTGACCAGCAAGTCGCTCAAGCATTTGATCAATAAAGGGTAAAGGAAAGTGGTCCTTTCTATTTACCGCATTCAGCTTACGGTAGTCAATGCATACTCTCCACCCTGTTTGCACTCGGGTGGGAACCAACTCTCCTTGTTGGTTTTCCACAACTGTGATGCCCCCTTCTTTGGAACAACTTGTGTCGGGCTCACCCACTTACTGTCAGAGATAGGAAAAATCATTCCAGCCTATAGGAGTTTCAGCACCTCCTTCTTCACCACCTCCATCATTGGTGGGTTAAGTCTTCTCTGTGACTGCCTAAATGGTTTTACTTCTTCCTCCAGTAGAATCCTATGCATACATGTAGTGGGACTAATCCCCTTTATATCGGCGATGGTCCATCCCAATGCTGTCTTATGCTCCTTAAGCACTACCACCAATTTCTCCTCTTGATCCTTGGAAAGCTTATTGGAGATAATGACAGGTAATGTGTCACCCTTTCCCAGAAAGGCATACTTGAGGTGGTCCGGTAGCGGCTTGAGTTCAATCTCTAGTGCCTGCACAATGGAAGGTAAAAGCTTCTCGCTTGGCACTGTTAGTGGAATGGGGCCATCGCCCAAAGGGTTGAGATGAGGCTTACCGTATGCATCCAAGTGAGCCATAGTTTCCTGCAGGTTAGTAGACAAAGCAAAATCTTCCTGTGGATTTACTATTTCATTCTCTAAAACAGATTGTAACTCATCCGAGCCAGTATCAAAGACATCTTGCACAATAGGATCAATCACATCAATAGAACACAGAGAATGATCATCAACGGGGTGTTTCATAGCATCATAAATATTGTACTCCATCTTTTCCCCATCAAATTCCATAGTAAGGGTTCCACTACTTACATCAATCTTTATCTGGGATGTTTTCAAAAATAGTCTACCTAATAGTATAGGGGATGCATGCTTGTCATGGTCCATATCCAGCACAAAGAAATCCGCAGGAAAAATCAAGTTGTCAACCATTACAAGGACATCTTCAACTACTCCTTTTGGGTATACATTAGATCTATCAGCCAGTTGGACAACTACCCCTGTTTCATGCAATGGTCCTAAGCCTAATGAATCATACAAAGAGTAAGGTAAAACATTTATAGACGCACCAAGATCTAACATAGCTTTCTCAAATTTAGTGTCACCTATCACACATGAAATACTAAACATGCCGGGATCACCACACTTTTTTGGCATACGCCTTTGAAAAACAGCAGAAACATGTTCGCTCACCTTAATCTTTTGCTTTCCCTTCAATTTCTGATTTCTTTTGATTATACACAGTTCTTTCAGAAATTTAGCATAGCGAGGAATACTCTTGACAAGTTTGAGTAGGGGAATGTTTACCTCGCATTTACTAAAGGTCTCGAATATGTCCTTGTCGTTCTCCGGCCTTCTCGTGTCCTTCAGCGCTTCTGGGAATGGTGCGGGTCGTTTCAGCGAACCGAGCGGTGGAAGATTAGGCCGAATATAATCATCTTCGACAGGGACAGGTAATCCGCGGTCGCAGATTGGTTCCCGCGGTCGCGGAATTGAGTTTGGGTCATTAGTGTTTCCAGGGGATAATCTGCGATCGCGGATTTCAGTCCGCGGTCGCGGAAAAATCTCGACATGTTCCTCGTCTGCAGATCTTTTTCCGCGGTCGTAGAAAGTTGTCCGCGATCGCGGAATTTCTTCGGAAAATGCACCGCCTTCGGGTACTAATCCGCGGTCGCGGATTTCCGGGCGCGGTCGCAGAATCTCTTCTGTGGCATCCTTTTCTACTGCAGCTCCGTTTCCAGCCATATTTTCTTTCACACGATCACCCTCCTCTGTTAAGGGTGTGATTCCCAACTGTATACCACTTCTTAGTGTCATCGCACATACCTTCTCTCTTGGGATCTCTACCGTAGGACATGGTATTTGCCCGGACTCCCTGGCCTCCAACTTACTCAACACTTGAGCGACTTGTCCAAACTGATTTTTCAAGTTCTGAATACTAGACTTCGTTTCGTGTTGATGTTGGACTGTTGCTTGAATTTGTGACCCCATCGAGGTCACAGTGTTAACCATGGTCGCTATGCTCTGAGTGAGGGCACTATTTTGTTGGACCATAGTGTTGACCATAGTTTTGATCATGTCATCAACGGACATAGATGAACTTGAGCTTTGGCCTTGAAGTCGTGGGTCATATTGCTCTTTAAATTGATATTGTTGTCACCCTAGGTTGCTGATATTGTTGTGGACACAATGGGAACTGTGTTGGCCTCTATTGAAACTCCTGGTCATCACGACACTGAGGATGACTCGGCTGATTCCCGTATCTCAGATTGGAGTGATCTCTCCACCCTGGATTATAAGTGTTGGAGTACGGGTCATATCTTGGCTTCTGCGGACCAAGACCTCTTACAGTGTTCACTTCAGCTTCGGGGTCTCCGAGTGTTGGGCACTCATCAGTGGGGTGCAGCGGATCATGACAGATTATGCAGGACTTAACTGGCCTTGCTGTACAGGGGCTCGCCCTTTTGTTGAATTGTCGTGAGCTTTCAGATAGCTCAAAGAATAACTCAAATGCTGCAGTTGGCGTCTTGTTTAGAATGCTACCGTCACAGGCTGCATTTACCAGTTTGCGTTCATCATACAGAAGCCCATCATATAGATAGAGAATGAGATCTTGGTCAGAATAACCGTGGTATGGGCAGGTAGATATCAAGCTCCTGAATTTCTCATAATAGTCATACAAAGTTTCACCGGCCTGCTGTTCAATATTACTGATACTCTTCTTCAGGCTGTTCAACTTTGTAGCAGGAAAGTATTTTTCTAAGAAGGCATTTTTCATCTTTGCCCACGTATCAATACTGCCAGGAGCCAAATAGTAGAACCAATCCTTGGCCGCATCCTTCAAAGAGAAAGGAAAGACCCCCAGCTTGATCTGGTCCTCAATGACTCCAGCAGGTTTCATGCTTGCACAGACGGAATGAAATTCAGCGACATGCTTATTAGGATCATCTCCATTCAAACCATGGAATTGTGGGAGCAAGTGAATCAAACCAGATTTTAAATCAAAATTCACTCCTTCATCCAAAGCAGGGAACTCCACAGCAAGCGATTGTTGTGCCCAGTTGGGTGCGGTCAACTATCTCAAGGTACGCTGTTGGTCAGCCATCTCAGAAAGTCTCACGCACTTCTCTGTTGAATCAAAAGACTAAAGTGGACGGATTAGTAGCACAGGTGTGGACCGTAAGATAAGTCCACACATAAGTTGACACACAATCAAACACAAAGAAAAATTAAAACTTGCCTCCCCGGCAACAGCGCCAATTTGATAGAGGCTTTTGTCGTGATGCCTAATCAAAATAATCCTAAACAAACCTAACTCGGTATAATAGGCAAGTAAGGGTCGAATCCCACGGAGAGGAGTTGTTTATCTTTATGTCAATTTGCATGCAATGGTAACAAAGGGGGGTTTTGTTGACTGTTTGGTTGCAAGTAAACAAAGTAAACGAAATAACAAAGATGGTAATCAATTGGGAAAAAGTACTTAGCCAGACAAATATCCAACATTCATTTGACTGGTTGATCCTAGATTCTCTCTAATTCCTTCATATGAATGTTCTTATTCCTTTTCGTAAGTTTATATACAGGACAAACAGACCCTAAGAATACTAACTATTAAATAACCATGAAAACCTCACAATTCAATTCAACAACCGCAATGAGCACAGGAATTTCGATAGATACATGCAAGAGTAGCAAACAGTCATACTATTGCATGCAATTAATTCTCTCTAGAATAAACCAGTCCAAACAGTTCTTAGAATATTGCAGTTGCTACACATGAATTAGGTAACTCAAACAGTAATTACCAAACCCTAGCAATAGACAATTACTAATAACAACTAGTTGTGTCCAACAAGCGAAATCAGTAAGAATCAATGGGATGAAGCACAAGAGAATCAATACATTCAAAAGAAAAGAAATAAAATTAGAGTCTCACAACCATTATTCAAACGAAGGCATCAATCATCGGACTAAGCAAAAGTTGCTTAGTTCTTCATAGTTCAAAAAGGGAAAAACCACACTCAATAATGAACGATGATAGTCTAGATGTAAAACTTGATGGAACTAGGTTAATAATAACCTAGTTACCAAAACTTAGACTAAAGATAACAAGTCTCATCTAAAAGGAAATAAACTAATGAAATCGGAATAAAGAAAGTAAAAGAAAAGGGAAATACTAAAACATAAAACTTCGGACGAAAGGAACACGCGCTTCGCTGCTGTGCATTTCCGCGATCGCGGATGGAATTCCACGGTCGCGGAAATCTCCATTTTGCTCTCGACTTTTCCGCGACCAACTCCTGCTCGCCCGCGATCGCGGATTGACGCATTCTTCAGTTTTCCATCTTCTACGTGGTCTTCTCGTGGTGGCTTCTCCTCAACTTCACGATGTCTTCAATTAAGCTTCTCCACACCACATATCTACACTTCTTCTTCTCAACTCTAATCTCCGTAGTTGTGCTCTAAACCCATACAAATGGCACCCAAAACACTAGTAACAACTCCTAGATACGCACTACAAAGTAGCATTGATCATTCACCTCGGCAGCCGCCGCCCACGGCCAGGCCGCCGCCGCTCTCCTCTCGGCCTTGCACTCTCCTCGCCGGCGCTCAACCCTCTTGGGTGGTCTTAGCTAGGCTCTCGCTTCGCTCGGCTCTGGGACAAGGTTAATCAAAGCCCACGAGAACTTAAGAAAACAATCGCAAGCAAAAATGGAACATTTTACCTTGTTTTGGCTCTGATACCAAATGATGGCTTCCGCCCTTGGAGGATCGCTTCAGGGAAGGTAAAACTCCACAAACCGCTCGCCAATCCGTCAATGAGGGCATGGCTGTGTTTGAAATGCCAGAAATGGGCTCAAACGGAGGCACGGGAATGTGGTTCAGATCTTCGAGACGAAGTCACACGAACACAAACCGGATAGGCGAACAACGACAACTAGGGGTCCACCCGGTTGCCTTGAACGACTTGTAGAACTCAAGGAGTTCACCTAGAGTTCAACAAGGTTTGATAAATCACTCACAAGAGTCCACTTGCAAAAGAAGTATCGGGTTGAGATTGAATGTCGTCGAAGTCCACCTAAGTGCTTTAAGTGCCTTGGAAGAGGGCATATGGACAAGGATTGCCCCTCTAAACGACAAGTCCTTCTTAACACTCTAGGGGACTATGAGTCTAAGGATGAGTGCCAAGAAGAAGTTGTTAAGGAGGAGGAGGAAGGAGTCAAAGAGCTCCATTTGTTAGCAGCCGAGGGAGAGTGCTTTGTGGTAAAGAAAGCATTGATCGCCTCAGAGAGTCCTAGTGTTCCTAACTAGCGTGAAACGATCTTTCACACAAGGTGTACTATTAAGGGAAAGGTGTGTAGTGTCATAGTTGATGGAGGGTCATGTTGCAATATCATTGACCAAGAAGTGGTAAGTAGATTCAATCTATCTACCACTCTTCACCCTCAACCCACTTTGTTGGCTGAATTCCAACACTCCCCTTAAAGTCAAGGACCAAGCCACAATTCAGTTTGCCATAGGGGGATATTTGGATGAGGTTGTGTATCACGTTTTGCCCATGACCGCATGCCATCTCCTCCTAGGAAGGCCGTGGCAATATGATAGGGGTGTTGTTCATCAAGGAGTATCCAATGAGTACTCTTTCTTGATGAATGGCAAAAGGATTACCCTACATCCCTTGGCTCCCCGTGAGATTATGGCTGATCATATGGCTAGGGAGAAAAGGAAGGCAAGTAAGCAAGCTAAGGGCAAAAAGCTGGTTATTGGAAGCAATCAAGGTGCTTCTAATCATATGCTCTTAGCTAAACCTAAGGAAGTTGTTCAAGCTCTAAATGAGGGTTAGGTGTGCTTCTTGCTCATGTGTAAGGACACCTTATTTGCCTCTTCGAATCTTGAAGGACTACCTAGGGCCGTAGCTCAAGTCTTGGAGGAGTTCGACGATCTCTTTCAAGAGGAAGTCCCAAGTGGGTTGCCACCGGTAAGAGGTATTGAGCATCAAATTGACTTTATACTGGGGGAAACACTACCTAATCGGGCTGCCTATAGGGCCAATCCCGAGGAGACCAAAGAGTTTCAACATCAAGTACAAGACTTGCTTGACAAGGGCTATATGAGGGAAAGCCTTAGCCCCTGTGCAGTCTCGGTCATTCTAGTTCCTAAGAAGGATGGCACTTGGAGGATGTGTGTTGATTGTAGAGCAATCAAAAACATTACTATCAAGTACCGCCACCCTATTCCTAGGCTAGATGACATGCTTGATGAGTTGCATGGGGCATGTGTCTTCTCCAAGATAGACTTAAAGAGTGGTTACCATTAAATTCGTATGCATGAAGGAGATGAATGGAAAATAGCCTTCAAAACAAAATATGGCCTATACGAATGGATGGTAATGCCCTTTGGTCTAACCAATGCCCCTAGCACATTCATGAGGCTCATGAACCATGTTCTAAGGCCATTTCTAGGTAAGTTTGTGGTTATATACTTTGATGACATCTTAGTGTACAACCATGATCTTAATGAGCATGTTGGTCACCTTAGAAAGGTTCTTGAGTATCTAAGGAAAGAGAAGTTGTATGCCAACTTCAAGAAGTGCCACTTTTTCTCGGATCATGTGGTATTTCTTGGATATGTGGTATGCAAGGACGCCTTGAGAGTGGATGAAGAGAAGGTGAAGGCTATTCACGAATGACCTACACCCACTACTATGACTCGGGTCCGTATCTTCCTTGGTTTGGCTGGCTTCTACAGCCAGTTTGTGAGGGATTTTAGCACCTTGGCTACTCCCCTCACCGAGCTCACAAAGAAGGACGTGGTTTTCATGTGGGAAGCTGTCCAAGAAGAAGCATTTGCCACTCTTAAATCTAAACTCACACATGCACCACTTCTCTCATTGCCTAACTTTGATAAAACTTTTGAGATTGAATGTGATGCATCGGGCATAGGTCTAGGAGGTGTGCTTATGCAAGATGGCAAGCCAATAGCTTATTTTAGTGAACAACTAGGTGGGACTGAGCTGAATTACCCCACCTATGATAAGGAATTATTGGCCCTTGTCCGAGTTCTTAAGGTGTGGCAACACTACTTGTTGCCCAAAGAGTTTGTGATTCATTCTGACCACGAGGCATTGAAGTACTTAAAGGGGAAAAGCAAGCTCAACAAGAGGCATGCCAAGTGAGTCGAATTTATTGAGTCTTTTCCCTATGTCATCAAAAACAAGAAGGGGAAGGACAATGTTGTGGCTGATGCACTCTCCCGAAGGTATACTCTTTTAACTCTTTTAGATGCAAACTTGCTTGGCTTTTCTTTCATGAAAGAACTATATGCATGTGATGCTGATTTTTGTGATTTGTTTGCTGAATGTGTGTCTAAAGGGAGCAAAGATCAATATTATATGCATGAGGGGTTCTTGTTTAAAGGTCATAAACTATACATTCCAAAGGGTTCTAATAGGAGATTGTTAGTGCAAGAAGCTCATGGGGGAGGGTTAATGGTACATTTTGGGGTTCTCAAGACTATGCATACTTTAAAGGAATATATCCACCAGATCCTCGAGAACCTTCCCCGGGAAGGGCCAACACGGAGCCTTCAGGGAATGGGTAATTTCTATTATATCCACCAGATCCTCGAGAGTCAAATAGTTGTCATCCCCGTGTTCCTCCCGATACACTGTGCTCTTCGAGAAGAAGAGGCGCCTTATCCTAGTTTTCAGGATTCGAGGCCTCAGAACACCTGACGAGGTCCGCGAAGGAGAGCCTGATGATGTAGCCACTTTAGCTTGAGAACCGTTATCATTCCTTTCTGGAGGTTGATCGTGTAGAACTTAGAACGCGACTTTGGGCGAGGGGTGAGAGCCGATCCCGTTGAATGCTCTGATTCACTCATCATTCTATGCTTGAAATTCATTCAAGAGAAAAATATTCGTCTATCACTACATGGCATGGGGAAAGAGAAGACAGTAAGTAAGGGGTCACACCGGGAAATTCGAGGCGTTGTCCATAGCTAGATAAGAAGCAAGGGGAGAAGAGCGAGAGAGCTTTTGCCTCCCCACGAACCTAGGGTATAATAAGGCAACAACAACATCAAGCAAAGGAAGAAATTAAGCGATTCTTGAACGAGAACAAAGAAGAACGAAAAGAGGTACATCCGCTGCAAGGTGTCACCGGCGGTGCCCTAGGTCGTGGCGTATTTTCAAAACCAGATGAAGACCTTCTGGTGCTACCCCGCACAAAATGCTTTTTTCAAAAAATGAGGAAGAAGAAGAACCAAAGAAATGAAGGAGAAAGGGAAGGTTACCTTTGACAGAACTCGAACCACCGGAAATGCAAGAGAGACGGGATGAAGCCACCAGGAATTCTGATGAAGGGTTTGGCTGAACCAGTAAAAAAGAAAAGAAAAGAGATGAGGAAGGAAAAGAAACCGAAAAGGGGTTATATAAGCAATTGAAGAGGCACCGAAGACGAGGCGTCACCCTAGCCTGCCACGTGGCCAAAAGACGAAAGTGGCGCGCAAAAAACACGGGGAAAAATAAAATTCAAAATTCGGATTTAGGAAGTTGAAGCGTCGCTCTGAAACCCTCCGCGAGAAATCTTTGAGGCAATACATGCTATACATAAATTTTCAGAAAGAAATTGTCCAAGACTTATTTTTGTGGAAGTCTCTTCATCTTCACAATAATTATGATGAAGACAATACCAATTCAATTTGAACGGATTCAAAATAATGTTACTTACCGGATTAGGATTATAAATCTTCCTATTTTCATCGATTAAATAATATTTCATTACTCGAAAAGTTTGTTTTAAGAGATTTTGAGTCTCGCGTGTCTACCATTTCACCACCAAGGCATCTTGCTCTGAAATAGAAAGTCAATGCTTGTAGATATCTAAGGCGGGGTCATATGAAGGGGACAGTCTTATTTTCGATCAAACGGTTTTTATGAATTACCCGACAGATTCACATTCGAATAGTTCTAATTGATGAAAGTTACTTCAGAAACAAAATAGTGTTAAGTAAAGTAAAAATATAAGTGAAATTCATTTTGGTTATTCTATCAATTCAATTAAGTCAAATTAAATGCAACTAGATTAGTATGAATTGGCAATCAGAACGTATACGGATAGAACTTATAAGGGGGTCTCGAATAATTTCGATCGAACGGTTTTTATTAGTTGGAACTTCCAGCTATCTTGGTAGGAATTTGATATATTTCTTTCCATCTCAACAAATGATTTTTTTCCCACAGGGGATCGTGATGTCGTTCTATGGGATCGCAGGTCTCTTTATTAGCTCCTATTTGTGGTGCACAATTTCGTGGAATATAGGTAGTGGTTATGATCTATTCGATAAAAAAGAAGGAATAGTGTATATTTTTCGTTGGGGATTTCCGGGAAACAATCATCGCATCTCACTCGGATTCCTTATAAATAATATTCAGTCTATCAGAATAGAACTTAAAGAGGGTATTTATCCTCATCGTGTCCTTTATCTAGAAATCAGAGGCCAGGGTGTCGTTCCTTTGACTCGTACTGATGAGAATTTGACTCCACGAGAAATGGAGCAAAAAGTTGCTGAATTGGCCTATTTCTTGCGCGTACGGATTGAAGTATTTTGAAATGAACCGAACAATGAATGTTTTCTGATTCTCGGTTGGGGGTAGAAAAACTCTACAAACCCCCCTTTTAAATAACGTTTTTTCGGTATAACGTAACTAAAATTCGTCAAAACGTCCCTTCGAGTAAAAGCAAACGTATATTATATGGAACATAAAAAAAGGGGGGTTGTTTTTGTCTGCAAAAAATATATTTTATGAGTATAGAAATCCACTCAACGCAATTCATTAGCAACAAATAGAAATAAGGATAGATTCATTCCAAAACATTTTGAAACAAATAATTATTTTTATTTTCGTTTCAATATTTGATTTTGAATTGATAGGTTAGAGACAAATAGCTCATGTAAATTTATTATCTTTCTTGTTGTTTTGTTTTCTCTCCTCTTTCGTTTTCTTCTCTTTAATGAATGACGCAACATCTTGCTACCCCCCCCCCCCTTTTTGACCATCCCATTTAGAAGTTTATCTCAATTCTTTTTGTGCTATGGTAGTCAGCGAATTTTTTTGCAATATTTGTAGAATTTTTTTTGTCTCGAAATCAGAATTCCTTACCTTAACTAAAGTGGGTTTTCGGGGATTCATCTAATTGAAATGACTGGAAACTTTTTTTTGACCAATTGAAATGACTGGAAACTTTTTTTTTCGCATTTTCACATTTGAAGTGGACTCTTATTCGATTTCTGTATTCTTGTAAATTTTTTCAAAATTATCAAGGACTAATTACCGAATCACAAATAAAAAACAGAGAATGATTCGATACCTTGGAATCGAACTCATTTTGGTGAAAAATAAAATATTAGATCGCGTAGAGTCGACGAATGAGGCCACTTTAGTATTAGTAAATTAACATTTTTTTATAAAAATATGGCAAAAAAGAAAGCATTCATTCCTTTCCTATTTCTTGTATCTACAGTCTTTTTACCCTGGTGGAGCTTTCTAACATTTAAAAAAAGTTTGGAATCTTCGATTACGAATTGGTGGAATACCAAGCAAGCTGAAACTCTTTTGACTGATATTCCAGAAAAGAGTCTAATAGAAAAATTCCTAGAATTAGAGGAACTCTTGCTGTTGGACGAGCTGATAAAGGAATACCCGGAGACACATCTAAAAAAGCTTTGTATAGGAATCCATAAAAAAACGATTCAATTTATCAACCTGCACAATGAAGATTGTATCCATACAATTTTGTCCTTCTCGACCAATATAATATGTTTTGTTATTCAAAGTGGTTATTGTATTGTAGGTAATAAAGAACTTATTACTCTTAACTCTTGGGTTCATGAATTTTTATATAATCTAAGCGACACAATCAAAGCATTTTTTATTCTTTTATTAACCGATTTATGTATCGGATTCCATTCACCCCATGGTTGGGAACTAATGATTGGCTCTATCTACCAAGATTTTGGATTTTCTTATAACGATCAAATTATATCTGGCCTTGTTTCCACTTTTCCAGTCATTCTAGATACAATTTTGAAATATTTGATCTTCCGTTATTTAAATTGTGTATCCCCATCACTTGTAGTGATTTATCATTCAATGAATGACTGAAAAAAGGTCTACTGATATTAATTCAATTAAAAAATTTGATACTTTGCTCTTTCTACCCATCAAAGACAGAAAGGCCCTCCAATATTCCAGTAAGATTATTTCAGTAAATAGCAGAATCGTCCTATACTAGCAACCTACCCAATTTATTATAGAAATTCTCGGGATAAAAAATTGGAATATGCAAACTATAACTACCCTTTCTTGGATAAAATAACAGATTATTCGATCCATTTCCGTATCACTCATTATATATATAATAACTCAGTCATCCATTTCAAATGCATATCCCATTTTTGCACATCAGGGTTGTGAAAATCCCCGAGAAGCGACCAGTCGTATTATATGCGCCAATTTTCATTTAGCTAATAAACCCATGGATATTGAAGTTCCATAAGTGGTTCTTCCTGATACTGTATTTGAAGCAGTTGTTCGAATTCCTTATGATATGCAACTAAAACAAGTTCTTGCTAATGGCAATAAGGGGGGTTTGAATGTAGAAGCCGTTCTTATTTTACCCGAGGGGTTTGAGTTGGCCCAAACCGATCGTATTTATCCCGAGATGAAAGAAAATATAGGCAATCTTTCTTTTCAGAGCTACCGACCGAATAAAAAAAATATTCTTGTGATAAGCCTTGTTCCGGGGCAAAAATATAGTGAAATCACCTTTCATATTCTTTCACCGGACCCTGCTACTAAGAAAGATGTTCACTTTTTAAAATATCCCATATATGTAGGCGGTAACAGGGGAAGGGGTCAGATTTATCCCGACGGAAGCAAGAGTAATAATACTGTTTATAATGCTACAACAGCGGGTATAGTAAAGAAAATAATACGAAAAGAAAAGGGCGGATACGAAATAACCATAGGGGATGCCTCGGATGGGCGTCAACAAGTCGTTGATATTATTCCTCCTGGGCCAAATTCCTAGTATATATACTACTGAATAACCATAGGGGATGCCAAATTCCTAGTATATATACTACTGAATTTTCATCCTCCACTTCCAATGTGGGATACACTTTCCACACAATTGTCCCCAAGTTTATGCACTTCAAGCAACCAACTTTGGACCTCCATTTTTCATTCAAACGGAATTCATTTTTAACATATGAGTACACTACAAGATTGTGCTCGCGGAGACAAATCCAACGCTCCCATATTCTGGTGTTTCCATTGCTCGGAGCCCACCAGAATCCTGCCCGGAAAAGTCACCGGACATCATTTATAAAATGAGTTCCAACAAACTTTTGTACAAACCAAGTATTATTCAAATCACAACAAGCAAGAACAAAACACGTGAGTAACCCATTCAATGCCGGTAAGAATAACCACACACTTGAACATCATTGGACATTAATCTTTCCATTTAAAATCCTCTGACTTAGATGTTCTTAGCTGAGACACATCTTTTGGAAAGTTCATCCAGAAGCTGGCTTGGGGACCAAAAACCGAACTTCTCGCTTTTGTATGTGCGTAATCTTCCCCATAGAGTATCTGACCAAGATCTAGTGGACATTTAGTTTATCCAGCAAGGTCAATGATTATAGAAAAGGAATATCAGAACAATAATATCGTTTGAAACGATTATGTTACTTCCTCCCTCAACCATATGTTAATTGATAAAAGGTTCTAGTGATTGAAACACTTGAATGAACCAAAGAGCACTCATATTGTACTAAAGACAAGGCCTCTTAGAGCCAGCAAAATAAGACTAAAGTCGTGGTTATGCAGAAAGAAAAGGAACAAATACAAATAAGCATATCAACATAATAGAACTCATATTCGTATATATGAAACGGAATTCCAACTATATAGAAAAGGCATGAAGATGCATGTACCTTATTCCAAGCTGCAACTGCTAACTTCCATGGGTCTCATGGAACTCCTGACTACAACACTGAAACCATAAACAATAAAAAAAATCACATCAAGTTAACAACAAAAGGAAGATACCTAAAATAAGCTGAAAGGCAAATTGGTAGAAGATATGAGAAAAGAACAAAGTGAGCAATCAATCCTTAATACCAAAGAAGAATTGCAGGAAGAGATAAGAGTCACAAAACAAATGAAAAACAATGAGTGATACAAGTTGCCTCGGATATGTACAATTATTGCTTTATATACATCGCTACATTCAACTGTAACATAAAGAAGCAAATAACATAAGAAAAGCACCATCATCACATTAAGTTCCTGATATGAAAATAAGAACTCTAGGCTTCCTCCCAATACCACAATCATAAAGATATTGCCAGAATAAGAAAATGCAATAATTAATGAGACTAATGAGGTGCTACCTGCCCATTTGCTTGCTGATCCAAATGAGCAAGAGTTCAGTAGTAGTACGCCCATTATCTATAGCCTTTGATTCACTTTTATCTTTTTTAGGTTCCCAACCACCAACTGTGAACTTAAAAGGTTTGCCCAAAAGTAGCATAGTATAATGACTCACTGAACATTTATCGCAAAGTTTAGTGTTTATTTGTGTTGTCAAAAAAACAAAAAAGGACAGACAACCAACACATATTTGAAAAGATTGTAAAAGAAATACAAGGATATTTTGGTCAGAATTTTTGCATTTCCATATGTTGAAATCAAGAACTTTAGCCGCTCCGCATAACCGCGACCACGCACAGCCATCAACAACTGAATCTAGAAACCCTAGCTCGATCGCCGCCGCCAAATCTGATATGCAAGAAGGAAACCTGAAAAAGCAGCAGAGGAGAATTCAATCGAACTCATCTTTGGCAGAAAATAACAATTCAAAAGGCAACAAAATCGTTGTTGAAAACAAAGTTGAAAGCAGATTTAGCAGATATAATTGAAACACAAGTCGCATGTTTTATTGTTGAAATGATGAATTTGAAAGGAATCCTGAAGCAGTAGCAGAGGGACAAAGCATCGTCGTAGTTCAAGTTGCAGTTGAGGGGGTTGGTTCAAGGGAAAATGACGGGGACAAATAAGGATAGAGAAGTTGAACAAGTACCCATGGAAGGTTCTCTTCGGAGAAGCACCCGGAAAAGATGATGGAAGAATCGCCGACAACGATGATGTGTATGTGGAGACGACCGAATGGATTACCGTCGAGGGCGGCGCCGTCGAATTCAGAGAAGCAATTGAAGAAGATGAGGGATGAGATTGAAGCGATTTAGAGAGGGAGAGATAGAGGGGAGAGGAATGGAGGTCTGAGAGAGGAGGCAGATGGAAGCCCAAAAAATAAGAGACAGCGGCGGTGTATAAGGGCCACGCGTAATCAAAGAGGACACCTAGCAATAGGGTATACACGTGGAAATCAAAGGATGTCATGTGTGTGGAGCATGACAGAATTATAAATAAAGCCTAAAATCAAGGGAGAGAAATGTACTATTCATTTTGTCTCCCAACTCTTTCTTTCTTCGATTAGGATCGATGCACGCATGTCCATCTACTATAATTTTCCAACTAAAAATGTAAATCACGGCCTTACACATGCACCGCACATATTTATTTTTTCCTACAAATATTAAAATCCGGTTCTTCTACTTTTTCGTTCTTCTTCTACGCCGGTGAAATCAAATACCGCCTCTTTGTCATTCCATTGGGTAACATTATGTACTTTTGCTTTCAATTTGGATGAATTGCTGGAAATATTGATGTCTGTCTATAATTCCATACAAGATCAACAATGTTAGTTCCCCTTTTTATTTTAGTTATACAATTGGAAATTATTAACCTAAAATTATGATTTCATATGTTTGTTATGCTAATTTCAGCTTCAATGGTCATGCATGTTGAATAATGAAGACATGCATCCTCAAAAATCATGAAATTTCGTCAATGGCCTTCGGGATGACGTGCGTGGTTGACGGCCCTCTCCTTCCGGGGCCGACTCTTCTCATTAAGCTGGCGTGGAGGAAGCCACTAATGTCTCCAATTTTGGAATTGAGTGTGAGCTGGGTGGTTTGGTTTTTTGTTCAAGTTGGGTGGATTTTTTAAGTTAATATGTTTGTTTTAAGTGCCAAAAAACAAAATGTAAATTTTTTGGCTTGTCTACAATATTTGTTTCAAGTTGCTAATATGTTTGAGGATGTGGGTTCTTTATGGGGTTAATTTTTGCACCGCATTTTTTTATGCCCCACACTGCATTTTGGGCGGAACGAAGTTGCGCACAATAAAAAATCCATTGGGGCGCCCAAAAAAAAATATCCCTTGGGTGCAACCTAGTGGCACCCAAGGTCCGAGTTCTTTTTTGAAAAATGATTTTTTATAAATTGTTGAACCGGTTCAACACTTGGGCGCTACGTAGTTGCGCCCAAAAAGTTACCGTTTTATCCAACGGTAACTTTTTTGGGTATATATAAGATAGTCATTTGGATCCCCTTGATGTACCACCGAACTGAAATCGCAAACTATTGAGAGAATGTCTTCCTCAAGCTACAATGATGCACCCGGTCTTGATTCGATTCATCAAGATGATTTGCGGGTACATATATGTTTTTTTCCCAAGTTTATTTGAAATTTAGTAAATTAAATCCGTTTGTTGTAGTTTAGAACGTTCATTAAAACGTACATACGATCATTACGTTAGGATGATTCCATGTTTTAGGTTAGTGGACATTATGTTAGTCTTTTTAGGTAGTATTTTCGGTATCCTATATAGTTGTGAAATAAATAGAATGATTACATGTTCTAGATTAGTGGACATTATGTTAGTCTTTTTAGGTGGTATTTTCGGTATATTTATTTGTGAAATAGTAGGATGATCACATGTGTTAGCTTATACATTATGTTAATATTTTTGGGTCGTATATTATGTATCATATATAGTTGTGAAATAAATAGGATGAGTACATGTTTTAGGTTAGTGGACAATATTTTAGTATTTTTAGGTGGTATTTTTGGTATATTTATTTGCGAAATAAATAGGATGATCACATGTGTTAGTTTATACATTATGTTAGTCTTTTGTCAATAAATTATATGTTGTTGTTATTTACGGAAACATCTAAGTTGTATATATTGGTCAAATGAATAGGACATTCAATTATTAAGTAAATTATATGTTTGTGGTCAGAACATCATTATGTTAGTTTTTTGAAATCGCTCTTAGAAAAACTCTAATGTATAATTTTTTTTGCCAGTGGACTATTCTTCTCATTTTACTACAAGTGAGGAATGGAGTGATAGAGACACTATGATCAATTAGGCTAGGAATGTAGGTTTGGAACTGTGTATGGTGATCGTCATAAGTAAATCATGGGATAGAAATGTCATATTGTCGTGTGAGATGTCTGGGTCATATAGATCGGCGGTGAAGAAGAAGGAGGTTGAGGGTCCCGAGGCAACCCCTAAACAGAAAAACAAATCGAGGACAAAGAAGAGGGAGTGCCCGTTTCAATTGCAGGGTTATTTGTGAAAGGAAATTGGATCAAATCTGGCACGTGGACCTTATCTGTCATTAATGGATGCCTCAACCATGATCTTTCAAGTAGTTTGATTGGTCATGCATTTGTTGGACGACTTTCACAGGAACAACGTTAGAGAGTGGATGTTTTGTCAACCTCCGACACAAAGCCGAAGGATATTATGTGTCTAATTCTAAAGGAGGATCCCCAATGCTTGACATCATGGAATCAATTGTACAATTACAAGGCTAAGGAGAGGCAGAAATCCAGGGGGAATTTGACGGTGCAACAATAAACGTTGGATTTTATAAGGACGAGAGGTTATTATGCAAGCACCGACACGGTTCGCAATGCTGAAGGGAAGGAGGTTTTGAGTGACCTATTTATTTGTCACCACGAAGCTAGATATTTGTTGTGTTTGTTCCCCCACGTCGTCATCATGGATACGACCTACAAGACCAACAAGTATGAAAGTTTAGTTGTCGTTATTACTAAATCTAAATTATATAATTGCATATAAATGTTCTAATTTATAAATTTATAGGTACGGTATGCCTTTGTTGGAGTTTGTTGGATTCACTTACACCAACTTTACGTTATGTATTGCGATTGTATTCATGAAAAATGAGACATTGGAGCACTACGAATGGGCCTTGCGGAGCCTTAAGATCATGTTCGGGAGACATGAACCTAAGGCGATCATGTCAGGTCGAGAGCTCGCAGTTGTGAGCGCTCTCAAAGTAGTTTTTCCCAATTCGCATCATCTGTTGTGTAGGTTCCATGTCAACAGCAACGTGGAAGCTTATGCTATGAATCATATTGAAAACTTTGAGCATTTTAGTGGTAATGTTCGTTGGTTGTTGAGGTCGCCCACTAAGGATGTGTACGAGGCACGACTTCAATACTTGACGGAGAAATGGAATAGGAAATCGTGGCTGATGCACTACGTGAAGAGGGTATGGCTTGCTCCGTACAAGGAGATGCTAGTCTGTGCATGGTGCGACACAATTCTCCATTTCGCCACAAGATCATCAAACATGTAAATTCATAAGGGCAACTAGGAAAACCCTTTTAGATACGTATCAATATATATTAACTGTAACTTAAGTTTTGTTTACAGGGTTGAGAGTCAACACTCTAGGCTGAAGGTCAGGATCCAATTGTTTGTTGGAGGCTTCGACACCCTCGTGCAGCAAATCGACAATAAGTTCACTGATCAGGTTCGGGAAATTAGGGGTGATATGGAGCAGAGTGCTTTTAAGGCACCCACATATATCATAAATGGGCCGAATTGGATGAAGGTTTTTTTCAGCCGCATTATTTATAAGGTCTCGGAAAAGTGCTTAAGAATGCTATACAATGAAGTCGTTAGGGCAAAGGAAGGAAAAATACCCGAGGAAGAACGCCGTGATGTGTTTTGGAAATCCTCCCTAGGCTTGCCTTGCCCACAGGATTAAGGAATATGTAAATGTCGGTGTCCTGTTGAAGCCAAGTGAAATCAATATTTTTTGGAAGCAAATCAAGTGGGATGAAGTGGGTCTTGACGATCTCGCACCGGATGAGGACCACTTCATCGACGAAGATGATGCCATCTTAGGTGCCATACGAGCTTTAGTCTGAGTTTGCCCACAAGTACAAAGAGTACTCTAACCCGAGATCGTGTATTGCAGAAGAGCCCCCGACCGCTGAGACCAAGAAGGGGAGACCTAAAAAGAAGAAGAACGATACCAAGAGGGACCCGAGTTGGTTTGAGCACAAGGCGGCGGAAAAAAAGAAGAAGGATGAGGAGCGAAAGAGTTCATGAGGCAAAAAATCGTTTATGGGATCCAAAGGACGTCCTCCGAGCAGTAAAGCGCACAACGGAGTTTCAACTGGCAAAGGTAGCACCACTGGACCACCTAAGGGCGAGAAGGAAGTGATTTACCTCGACTTTAACTAGGGTCGACAAAATATTGATCCGTTCGTGTTCGTCTACATTTCAGCAGTACAGAATGTAATGGGAGATGTCATTGTGGGTATCGTTCACTGGCTGTATTATTAGGCAAGGACCAAGACAGTTATGACTACGTCCGATGAGAGCTTTCCAAGGAACTACAACAATGTCGAGAGTTGTACACCCCGGCTAGTGTTATTACCCCGATATCACAGCTGATCAAATTAGTGAATTATACAAGAGAGTGCTTGAGCCATCACTGGATGGAAGTTCCTATGGTCGGCTTGGCATTTGCCATACGATTCTAGGTGGATCTTGTTGTACCATCATGGAATGGACCTCACACATGCCTCCTAATGTGGGCTCCCCCAAGCGCACAACCTCCCACTACGATGCATACAATAGCCCTTGTAGGCAACCATGACCTTTTTGTACCGGTATGCATTTCCACATTTGATCATTATTAACCTTTATTTAGTTTGTATGTATTCTAACCCTTGAATTTGTACAGGTTTGGCTAGTTAATGATCTTTGTCCGATTCCACCCCCGCCCGGCATTTGGACCCGATTCAAAGATGCAAGTGTTGAAGGATGAGATGAACCGTTTGAGACTAGGATGAGAGATTACGTCGAGGAACGGACCATGGCTAGTCGGCCCACAATATTTCTTTAGTCATAGTGTTTAGGGTATCCAACTACTACAAATGTTGGATCGAGATGGAGTTGGATATGTTTAGTCAATGTAAATCCACTCTTTTTCCAATTTGTAGTTTCCACTACTTTTATAAAACACAAAAGCCATCCTTTTCATTACAGTACAAAGTTTAACATTTCCAAGTTTAAATTGGAGAAATAACTTACAATCTGAAGATATTACTCGAAATCATCAATTGTTTTTGAATTGGGCTTGAGATTCATCAATGGTGCTATTGATATTTTTTTCCTGTCATGTCAATCTATTCTTTTAATAATTTTGTGTACTTTAAAGTCATATCATATTCTTCTCATAAGCACAAAAATATCTTTATAAATTCACAAAATTATAAGTTTGAAACTCAAGAAAATGGAAACTCTTGTGCGCCACTTAGATGCGTCCAAGGGGTTTATGCTGTAACCCCTTGGGTGCCACTTAGATGCATCCAAGGGGTTTATGCTGTAACCCCTTGGGCGCCACTTAGATGCGTCCAAGGGGTTACAGCATAAACCCCTTGGGCGCCACTATGTGACGCCCAAGTTGGCATTTTTCAGATTCTGTGAGAGATAATCCAATTGGGTATTTTTAAGGTTTAGGGTTAGGGTTAGGGTTTAAGGTATTTGGGTCTTTGTCATTACAGTACAATATATGATATTTCTGGGTTTAGGGTTTAGGAAGGATATTCAATATGTATATATGGCCTGAATGTTTTAGGGATTCTTGTATAAGAAAGTATGACTCTTTGAGATTCTGTGATGTTTTCCTTCAGTAGAAAAAAAATCAAAATAAGAATGTTTTCCTTTGTGCAACCAAGATTGACTGTACGCCACTTCAATTCGATTTTCGACTCTACATCAGTTGGTACTCTAAGATAAGCATACTTAGACAAGCTTTTCCCATGCTCGTTCACAAAACTTCTTGGAAGTTCCTGTTTGAATTGAGTTTTTGAACTCCGAAGTAATGATGATCCTGAAAAAAGTTGTGATGCCCGGATAAGCGGTTCAGCTACAGGAAGCTTGTCGCCGCATAGAATGGCCAACATATGGTCCCATTCCGGACCGCCACCCCGTAGCTGAATAATGTCCCGAGCAAATGCTGTCGCCATGGCCAAACGCTGCAAAGCAAAAAAATTGTTATACGTGATTTTTGGGAATAATAATAACAAACAGTTAATATCAAACGAATTGGTGGAGAAACGTACTCTATGCGCATCCACAGCAGGAAGAGGACCTTGCACAATACGAGGCTGGACTTGTGCGAGGGGGCTCATATACGGATGTGAGATATGGAGATACCAGTCCAGGTACTCGTCGTCCATATCCCACGCTGAGAAGACCATCAGGCTCTCCAAAATGAATGGACATATATGCTCATCGAGATGCTCCCAGCCGTCGCATGCGCGATCAAAACACAACTTGTACAGCTTATTCCCCGAAAACTTGACCTGGCATCGTGTATGCAACAACTGTATGATATCTAAGGGCCTGCTCTGCCGATGTCCAAACTGGCGCATGACCTGATCGGGCATGTACGGCTCATCAACGTCCAGGAAAGCGATCGTCCCTCGGTATGTGAAGCCCCTATAGGCATCAGTAAAATCTAGACTCCCATACGGCGTCCATCGTACCTACAATGATAAAAAAGTACAATCGTGTAAATAATTATTCATAGAGACATAAATAACCATCCTCGAGCCGATACTCATCCAAAATACGCATGTAATACCGGTTGTTGTCGAGATCACGCAGCGCGGTGCACTGGATATAATATCGAGCAGCGCGTCGCTCATCGTCATCCATGCCAGGGAGGGGGTTTGGGTTCCCCGGGAAATATATGAAGTACATCCATATCCACGCCTACATATGAATTAATATATTTGGTTAACAATAATTTCAAAATTTTAATAATTAAAAAATAACGTTAATTTTACGTTTCAATTACCTGAAGCAGATAGGCGCACCCTGTTATGCTTGCAGTCATCCCCCGAGAAGCCTCGTTAAGGTTCCTATACAACGAGGCAAGCACCCCGGTCTCCCAAGCTGTGTCGACGACAAACCTCCAATCCTCGAACAACGGCGGTGTTTTCAACAACAGCTTGTTCGTGGACTTATCCACGAAAATGCTGCAAGACGTGGCGTGCCATATGTATGTCGCCGCTATCGACTGGGGCTCGTCATCCTCTATAATGTGTAGCAGGTGCACAAAATTATGAAAGGCACTAAGCCGACCCTTCCTAACTTCCTTCTGCATATTCCTCTCGTTAACACCGTACATATACCTGAACAACTCCTGGCCCAATTTCTTCAGCTCGTCATCCGTACCTGCCAACAGTACACGGAAGAGAAACCCCTCTATGCTCAGCCCTAAGATCATCTCCACGTCATAAAGCGTGATCGTAATCTCGCCCCACGAAAAATGAAAGTTGTTCGCCTCAGGGTGCCACCTCTCGACGAACGTTGCTATAAGAACGTGGTTAACTCGATCGAACTGAAAATTCCGGAGACCAGTCAATTCGGACTGCTCCGCAAGCCAAATACAGCTGCCCTCAACCACCTCTATGGGAATGAAACTCCTCCAGCCCTCGAAGTCGATCGGACGGGTATAAGCCTTCAAACGCCGTACCAGGGGCGGTGCAGGCGGAGGAGAAGCGTGATGAGCCCCAACAACCCCTAGATGCCAAAGAGGAAGAGGAATGAATGGAAGTCAAGAGTGATGGCCCGATCACAAGGGCTCGAGCTAAGGCCATCGCTTGAGCTACACAATCCATTGTCAACCGAGCAACTCTTAGCAAAGGCGCCGCAACCCCATTGGAGCCACACCTCCACATGATGACCACCATGGAAGACATTGGCTTCACCAAGGCCATGACAACCAAAGCACCGACGCCTTTATCCTCATGACATCCAAGGCGTCGTCCATGCCAAAGCCAAGCCTAAACGCGTGGCACCTATCCCTTGCTTTCCTATTTTAGTAGTTCATTCAAAGACTTTGCATTTACATTTTGGGTGAGTTAGGCCACTTACAAGTGGGTCTTCAGCCCACTTAAAACCCTAGACTATTTAAGCCAACTTGTGCCTTCCTTGCTCATTTGGTTGAAGATTAAAGGCTTAGAGCTTAGAGAAGTTGAGGTGGTCCTCCTTCAAGGATAGAGGTGGTCCTCCCCGGCTTATGCCTCTAATCTACACCACAAGCTTGGTTATCTTTGTCTCTTTCAATCAACAAGTATTTGCATTTGGGTTTTCAACACATCTTGTTCTTGGCTTTATATCTTTTCCAATCTGCCAAGGAACCTCTTTGGAGGCTTCCCTTGGCCTTGTCCTTGTCAACGCCTATAGCCACCACCATTGGCTCGTGAGATCCTCTTCATTTGCCGGCGTTCACCTTTGTCGGAGCTCCGCCGGCCTCATCATCTTACATCCTAGTTTCTGTCTTCAAGAGGAGTCCAAATGGGGTCCAAAGAAGCCATCTTTGCTAGGAGAGGAAGAGAGGAGCTTGCTTGTGCCACGATCAAGCCCTTCCGGTGAAGCAAGGCCTTCAAGCCTCCTTGTTTCACATCAAATTGGTATCAGAGCTCAGCGGCCAAGCTAAGTGTTTTCTTCTCAATTTTTTTTCATTTTTGTGTTATTCATGCTTTGATCTTCACTACAAGAAAACCCATTTTTTGCAACGACTAAAGTCGTTGCGATACATAGCAAGTCATTGCGATACATAGTTTTTGCAACGACATTTGTCGTTGCAAGGTCGTTGCCCGTAACCCCGTAGTGAAAGGTTTTTGCAACGACAATTTTTGTTGCAAAAAATAGCCTTTTCACAACGACATGGTTTGTTGCAAAATATATGTCGTTGCAATACATTGACAATATTTTGCAACAACCTTTTCCGTTGCAAAAAAAAAAACATTTACAACAACTTATGTCGTTGCAATACATTGACAATATTTTGCAACAACCTTTTCCGTTGCAAAAAAAGGTAACATTTACAACAACTTATGTCGTTGCAATACATTGACAATATTTTGCAACAACCTTTCCGTTGCAAAAAAAGGTAACATTTACAACAACTTATGTCGTTGCAATACATTGACAATATTTTGTAACAACATTTGTCGTTGCAAAAAAAAGGTATAAATTGGTAGCATAGTTTGTTTTTTGCAACAAACTATGTCGTTGCAATACATAAACTTAAAAAAGGTAATACATTTTTTGTTTTGCAACGACTTGTGGGTGTTGTACTAAACAGTTATTTTCCGATGACCTGTTATAACAATTCTTATGACTCATTTCAGTTCATACAACATGTATCCAAGATCATAACAATAATAACTTCGACTATATAACCTTTAGAAATCTGTTCAAAATACAAAATATATCCATAATTATCAAAAAGATGTCTAACATCCAAATTATCATCCCCCAACCTGCATCAAATATCATACGACCTGTATCCAAAATCATTTCATAATAATCCCTTCGACAATATCCAAAAAAGGTCAACCTTCAAAGCTTCGACATCCAAAAAGAAGGCACCAATTGCTTAGTGAAAATTATTCCCAACCTGCATAGTTACAATATCATTATTCAGCTACTATTATCTTCCTACCTTCTTGCTAGACTATGAATAAGGAATATGAGATGAACTATTAAGAAGAAATCTGTGATGAACTAAAAAAAAAAAATTACCTGTTGGCATAATTACGGAACACCCCTATTTGCAAGTTGCTGCAACATTTCCCGCTTGAAATCTTCCATTGCTTGTTGTTGTTGTGCTTTATATTCTTCTAATTCTTGTTGTTGCTTTTTTTGGCTCTCTTCCAATTCTTGTTGTTGCTTTTGTTGGCTCTCTTCTAGTTCCTTTATCCTTTGGTCTTGTTACTTTATCCGTTGGTCTTGTTCTTGTATTTTTCCTTGTTGTTCCAAAAGCCTTTGTTGTTCCATCTGGTGCTTTCCTTTGGTATAACCGCGTAAAGCAGTCCCTTTTCCACGAACATACCCAGACCTTGGCTCCAGAACTTGTGTCAATATTTCCTCTTGTGTCATTGAATCACCAACTGTAGCAACTACATTTTTCAATTTTTCCTTCAACAAAATGCAAAAGAAGTTTAGAAACAGACTTATTAAACAATTTCAAACTTCCTGCATTAGAATCTATGAGACATACATGAATTATTTTAGAACGTGTTCCATCAGCCCATTCAAGTTTGTCTTCTTTATTTGTATGTGTGTGCTCAATAAGCCATATCACATCTGCAGAAGGCTTCACGCCGTCGTTCTCTTTTATCTAGTACATCATAAAATAATTATTAATAAATTCACTATAATTAAAATGAATCACAAGTGCAAATATACTTAATTAACTATTAATTAAGTCTTACCATTATATCCTCAACTTCAACAAAGGCTAAATTTCCAGTAGTGTGAACACATCTGTTCTCAGACAATCTGTTTTTGGAGTTCCTTTGGCTTACAATCTATATGATAAATCACATGGAAGATTAAAATCTATAAGGAACAACCATGAAGCTAGAAAAATGCATGTTATATGAGTAAATACCTTGAATTTATCTGAACCATAATGATTTACACACCATTCCCATTGCACTTGAGGTAAATCGGGTGGAGGATTTTTCAAGCGTTCAAGATCTGTTTTTCCACATTTAGGACTCTTGTAGTAATAATGCAATCGACATTTCCATAGCCTATATAAACGTTGCATTGTATCTAAAACGAAATTATGCATCTTCAAGTTGCAACTGGAATCACTAACTTGAAACTTATCCTGCAAGGCCAAAATAATATAACACATGGTGAGTTCAAGACATCACATCATCAACCAATTTATCCCTAAAAATTGACCACTGTCAATTCCGTTGAAAATTCAGATCTTTCCTTCATCAATCAGGGAGAAAGTTTAACAAAATCAAACTATAGATCATCAGCGAACAGACAGATCAAGACATGATGATTCAAGACCTAATCAATCTGTAAATTTTTCCAAATAAAATAAAGCCGTATGACATATCTTCTTCAGCAGAAACATGATGGCAAGAATCACCCAAAAACAAGAAGATACAATCAATGTACTATATTGCAAATCAGAGAAAATAAACTTTTTATACATTAATTAATGTGGTTATACCTAAATCCAAACAAATAATAGAACAATTTTGCAAATCAAAAGAAAAATAAATAAAAAATACATGAATCTCCTTCCACATGTTGTCACCTGCAACAGATAAAGCTTCTTTCCAATTCTTAACATTTAATGGAGCTTTGGTCCTCACTACACGACCACAATCATTCACCAAATGTCGTGCATTTTCTCTAATTGCTCGATCGATTTCATCAGGAATCTCAACGGTTAGTTTTGAGCCTTTTCCTTTGATTTTCATATCAACCACAAAACTTTTATACTTCCCTCTACTACCTCTTGCCCTTGTGTTACTTGTAGCTAATAACATGCAATGAATGAAATGTATTATCTTAGTTGTTTGTATAACCACAATACAATTTTTAAACTAGTACCAAAAACATTCATTTTACCTTCATTTACAGTCGAGTCC
Source organism: Rheum nobile (assembly GCA_027886185.1). NCBI lineage: Eukaryota > Viridiplantae > Streptophyta > Magnoliopsida > Caryophyllales > Polygonaceae > Rheum > Rheum nobile. The sequence continues at coordinate 33,399 of WOAB01000655.1, read as the reverse complement.
CCATTTGTGGTTCTTGCTTGCTCCTCCACGACACGATTGATGTTTACTTCCCTAGGACAAGGAACTACAGCTTCATTCACTTGCAATGACATAGCAACTCTGCTAGCTAGTTTAGTCATCCTCTTTCTTTTACCAAGTATATCTACAACCATATATATACACACATTTATTATTAATAGCTAGAAGAACTACCGAACTCTGTCTATTAAAGCATAGGAACCAATGTGGCAGAATCAGCAGCATATATTCAATGATAATAACATACCTTCAGTCCTCTCATCATTCACAAAACCTTCAGATTGACAATCAATGTCTGGCTCTTCTTGAACTTGCTCTTCTTGAACATGCTCTTCTTGAACCTGCTCATCTTGAACTTGATGTAGATTTAGAACATGCTCGAGATTAGTGTGACTCAAAATCGATTGCTTTCTTTGTGCTTCTCTGCATGCTGCTCGTTGTCTTTCTAAATCTATATGAGCATTGCGTAATAACCAAACCATATCAACAACCAGAATCAAAATAAAGCTTAATAAAAACAATGGAATCGAAGTATATATATTATTACTTTTTGTAACAAGTTTAACATCCATGTCAGATGGAACATTTTGCACCCTTTTAGTAAGTGCAGACTTTGTCATCATTGTTCCTGAATTTAGTAAGACCAAAACTCATAGTCAAAGTGCAACATGAAATGTAAATACAATATACATGTTTTGAAGGAAATATAGCTAGATTACAATTAATAATTTACCTTTTCCATACAATGTACCACCATCTTCTGTATTACACCCATTGATTCGAGTAGATCGATCATATCCTGAAGTCTTCCAGGAGCAATAACACTATGACTGTTGGGTTTCTTTCCTCCTCTTCCAGTCATCTTTACTGCTTTCTCTTCCTCTTCCTTAACAAGCTGAGTAAAAAAACTAGAGAACATAGCATTTGGTTAATATTTTCACATGAGTTGCATAAATAAGAGGCGATTATGAATCAAAAACCGAAAGACAGAAAAATAAACCCAGATAAGTCATACTAATAACACCAAAAGTATAATATTCATAAAAACAAAGTTATCACATTATAGAATGCAATAATAACATAACACAAAACAATACGATTGTCATTCTTTTCAGACAAATGATTCTTCTTCTTCATCTTCTTCACTTGAGGTCTCAAACTCTTCAATTTCACCATCATTGATGAAGTCATCATCTGCCTTCATTTCCTCAATCAACTTTTTGACCAATTCAACAATTTTAGCTTCACGTTCGACCACAAAATCATTTGTAGCTAACGATTCAAGGGAGAAGTTAATATCCATGGAATCACTACTTTGCTCTTTAACAATAGCCTTCACCTCAACCTGTTGATATGCATCCATATCCAAAGCTTGTTTATCACTATCATCACTTGGCATATCATAGAACCTAGAAGATAACAAGTATGTACAAGAAAATTGTATAACATTTCAATGTGTCCAAAATTGTATAACATTTCAAGGCATAAATCAATTCCTGCATATATATGATATGATGCAAACTGTCTTAACAACTAGAATATAAATTATAATAGTGCAACTAGAATGTGTGGAACTTATTTCTTTTGACAATATCTAATAGAATAACATACAATTGTACAAGAAAACCTACCTTAGGATATGAGCAGCAATTTGATATGCATAGAGATGAAGCCACAAGATTGAAACCAAACTGAGATCAATACCAATAAACCCTTGCAGTAGTGGTGAATCTAGCCCCGGCTTTGTCCTGCACAAAAAAAAAAAAAGAATTAACAAGTATTCAGCTGATCGATGAGGACCCAGAACATTATAAAGTATAAACAATTACAAAGCAAGACTACTATTAGCACCAACGGAAGATATTTCTAATAGGTTAACAATAACTTATGTCTTGGAGTTAAGCTATTACTATCAGCAAACACCCCAAGAAACACAAAGGACTTGAACTCTAAAGCCTAATACTATCAATAACTAATGTCCTAGAGTTAATCTAATCCTATCAGTAACTAATGTCCACTCTAAAGTCTAAAGTAATTACAATAGTCACTAGGAAGAAGAGATTGTCAGAAGCAAAATGTAAGAACTAGGAAATAAACTTTTTTAGCTAAAAAGTGTTTACAAATAATAAAATTCAGACAACATTACATCTTTTACTACAACATTTCACTGTGAAATACGATTAAAGAACCTATACACTACAACAATCAAGAGCTGTCCATAAAAATATATAAGCTCAATCCAGAGTTTTGATAATTTTCCTCACTAAGTGTCCAAAACCATGAAGGCATATTAAACAACTAATTCATCAAATGTCCCTTGTGGGTTGTTTGGCCCGGCCCGACCCACATATTATTTTTAATCTCCTGTAAAGATTTGATGCTTTGTATCCTTCAAGAAGTGTTCTTCTGTCCATGTACGCAACATCAGCCAGCCATTTAGCAGTTGTTAGAACCTAGAAGATAACAAGTATGAATCTAATTCTTAATTCTGGATTATTCATGACCCCACTATGATTTGATTAAAAATATTAACAGACAGAAGCAACAAGAATAAGCACACTTCCATAAAGGGGATATTTCTCCACCATATTAATAAGCAAGTTTCACTCTTGAATGATTCTCTTTCACTTCAAATATTGAGTTGTAGTGATATGACAAATCAACATCAAGCTCAGAGCCACTCTCATTGAGGTCAAAGATGTGAATATGACATTATGTATCTTGGTTCAGCATTAATGAAGAAATTCATGGGTATCCTAGTTACAACCCTCAAACACCCCAATGCCTAAACATATGCCCCGTAACATTAAAAATTATATGGGGGTTGTAGATTAAAAACATAAAAAAAAAGTTCACGTTCATATATTACAACTGTGCAATTCTGGGAGTGACATAATTCAGTCAGTGAATTATGTAGCATTTCCCATTCCCATTTTGCACCCAAAGTGCATCTTCCCAGCTTGTGTTTGCACAAGTTCATATCACAATTGCTAGGGTGTGAATAAAACATTTATAAATATTGCAGGGCATGGTGAAAGAATATATCTCGTAGCCTTGTGATCGATATAATATTTTGAGCCAATGTCTAATTTAGATCGGTGTCATCCAGTCCATATGAAGAATTAGATGAATTTGACCAAAAGAGCAAGGACATTCCACAACAGAATCCAATCCTAAATTGAACAAAAGGAATCACAAGAGAAATTACTTCCCGCTTCAGATTCAACACGAAAGGAAAGGGGTAGCAATAGATCCGAAAAATGAAACAAACAGATCAGCTAGCACGATTATACGGATTGACACAAAATCAGCAAGATTGGAATAAAGATACAAATTGCTCCTAGCAACACTAGATCGTATAGAAACATGGAGATCTCAAGATCAACGAAACCAAATAAACTAATTTGACAACAATGAACATTGAAAACTGAATTGTGTCACTTACCTTTCAATTCCGGTATCAAGAGGTCAGAGAAATACGAACATGTAGAAAGGGAAAGAGACAACAGAACTGGAGATCAGAGAGAAGGGCTTGCAATTGTCTGCTTCTCTGCACAGATATTACAGCCAAAATACAAGAAAAAATACGAAGGCTTGAGACAAAAATTATTCGAGCGCGGAAGAATGGCTACTGCGAAGAGAAAGAAAGATTGAATAGATTACCTACTGTGAAGTGCGAATTGGCTCGATTGGCGGAAGAATGGCTACTAGCGGTTGCCGACTGGATCCGTCACTGGGGGTTGGGTGCACAACAACCTTATTCGAGCGCGGCGAGGGAGTGGGAGCGGTGTCCGAGGAGCGCAGGTGCCGGAGGAGTTGAGAGACTGAGAGTAGGTTGAAGAAGTTGTCGTCGTTGTCGTCGTCGTTCGAAGCAGATGGTGGAGCGAGCCTAGGTCGCCGGAGCAGATGGTGGAGGGAGAAGAAGCATCGAAGCGATGATTGTTTCTAGGGTTTTTTTTCTGATTTGGATGAATGAACTGGAGATCAGAGCGAGCCTAAGTCTTGGCTTTTTTCTATTTTTGGCTCCATATTTAGCAACGACTTGTCTATATAAATATAATAAGAAAGTATTTACAACAAAACTATCGTTGCTATTCCGTTGTAAAATTTTTCGTAACAACACTGTCGTTGCAAAAACTGAAAGCCAATTTAATTTATGGCGCTATTTTTATTTCTTTTGGAGTGAAATGAAGATTTTATTTATCGCTACAGTATTAGTAACGTCTATTATGGTGTCGTTGCAAAAAATAACTTTTTTGCAACGACAGACTTTGTCGTTGTAAAATGTTGTTGCAAAAATTGGTTTTTCTTGTAGTGCTTGCTCTCCATAAAATTATATTGCAAAAGCCAAAAAAAATTATGTCGCCTTGTCACCACCGCCCACCACCCTCCAGCCGCCGCCTCCCACCTTGCCGCCGCCCACCTCCCCTCCACCACCCTGTCGTACCAGCTATATTGCTAAGGTATAAGACAACTCCTTTGCCCCTTCCCTTAGCCCTTCCATGTGATCTCTACCAAAGTGGCAAAGCCAACACTTCACTTGGTCAAAAGCAAATATCTCTAAAGCCATTTTGGGTAACTTCTAGCTTGCTTTACTTTCCTTAGCTTGTGTGGGGTTTTGTGTTTGTCTTGTGGTGATTTGGGTGGAAAGGTAAGTGATGCGGGGATTATCCGCAAGTGGCCCGATCTAGACGCCAAGAGACTCGAATGGAAGATGGAGGTGGAAACAAGAGAAAACACAAGAGAACAAGTTAGCAAATGATAGGAAACAAAGAAATAAACAAGGATATAGGAACAACCGAAAGATGCAATGGAGAGACCCTTGGCAAACAATGTCGCCAATAACCAAACCAATGTGCACAAACGACCTTTCCTTCTACAATCCCCCACAACGATGGACGTGTCCAAAGAGCAAGAGAAGGAGGCGAGTGAAGCCTTGGAGCACCAAGATCATAGACGAAATTGACACAACGCAAGAGCAACCTAGCAAGTTCGAATCAACCATGGAGAACACTCTCCCATGAGAGCTCTCAAGCTCATGTGCTCAAAGCAACATTTTCATATCATCAAAAAGTCCCTACAAATGACAAGCAAAAAGCCTTATATACTACCTAAAGACAAAGGCCAAACAAGCCAACAAAGGGCCCACACAAAGGCACTTAAAAGGGTCTTAAAATACACTTAAAAGAACAAGGAAGAAAGTCCCCAAGTGGCCCCCACAAGAAAGCCCCGGACTTCCCTCAACTCGGCCAACAAAACAGTCAACAACTCGGTTGACAACTCGGCCGAGTTGTTGGCCGTGTCAGCATTCTGGGGCGAGAACTCGGCTGGTCACTCGGCCGTGTTGTGGGCCGAGTCAGTGGCTGGAGCCCCCGTCTCTTGTGGCCTTCATTCTCCCGCGCAAGGCTTGGCTCGGAAGGTGACCAAGGTCCTTAGCGTAGGTTCGGTGAAGTCCTCGACTAAGGTGGGTTCCCTTGAAACGTGGAGGCTCGCCAAGTTCTTGAGCTCCTCTTGCATACACTTGGTTTGAGCTCTTGTGCGTGGACCATCTTTCTTTGTGTGCATCTTGGGTGAAGGCTCGGATGCTCCTGCATCAATACGCTTGGCTCGAGCCCTTGTGAGTGGACCATCTTCTCTTGTGGGCGCCTTGGATGAGATCTCGGATGCTCCCGCATCAGTAAGTCTTTTATGGCAAAGTCTTCTCTCTCTTTTTCTAAGTCAAAACAAGATCTTGCTCACATCAAGAGTAAGTTCTAAGTCTTCCAAATTCCCCTTGGTTGCCGCCCTATTGTAATTTTCGGACGGCTTCCCAAGTCAAAAAAAAAAAAAAAAAAACAGAAGTAAAAAAAAAAGAGCAAAGCAAAGTTTTTTGCTAGACTTGGAGAAGCACCCATCACTTGGAACCAAGGTTCATTGATAAAAGGCAGGATCGTGAAGTCCACAGTGCAAGGTGAAGCCCCCAGACCTCCAAGAAATCGACTACAAGATTCCTGCATTCTGTCCTGGACTCAACTGGCTCGATCTCTCTGATCCGAACTCCGAATTGTTCGATTCTAAATGCCAGAGTTAGATCTGGAAGTCTAGATGATATCCTCAAAATTAGAGCGTGAACGGATCTGGGAATCGAAAGATATGGTGAACCTACTGAGGGAAGGGTGTTTGGTTGATGTACGTGAAGGAAGGTTGGATGAAGGAAGCGTTGATGATGATGGATCTGTGTGAAGGTGATGGATAAGTGGACTCCTTAGGGTGGATATCACACACCACTCAAAGAAGAACAATTTGATCAACAAACATGGGATATGACGCACCCTAGTATGTGTTAGGATTTGAACGTAGTAACGACAAGAAAACAAGACAAAGAACACAAGAATTGTTAACCCAGTTCGTCAAGAATGACTACGTTTGGGGGCACTACCAAGCCATGATACTTTTTCTCTCTTTAAATGTGATAAACGACGACTTAAAATTACAATTGATCAACTAGGGTTTAAATAGCAAGACACGGATTAACCTAATGGACCCAAAAAAAAAACACAACACGTGAGAATTGGCCCAGCGCCCACCGCGGGACGGCAGCTCCTACCGCGGGGCGGCGGCCCCCACCGCGGGGCGGTGACTCCCACCGCGGGCTTCCACCGCGAGGCGCCAATCCCACCGCGACCCGGCGGTAACTTCCAGTTAACCTCTCTTGCAAAACCGGCGTCTGCCGCGGGGCGTCCAGTTCCACCGCGACCCGGCGGCAACTCTCAGTTGCCTTCTCTACAATCCCTAGCTTCAGGCTCCACAAACCCAACAATCTCCCACCTGGAGACTGACTCCAATCATAATCGTCCTCCTCATCAATCCATAGCTGGTAGTAGTGCCAAGCCTTCAACTCAGTTACCAAGGCCAGTTGAAGCCATGCAAAACTTCAACTTCTCTAAGGTCACAACCTTAGTCAGCATGTCTGCAGGGTTCTCAGTTCCACGAATCTTCGTCAGCTGTAAGACCTTTCTTTCCAAGAGATGCCGTATGTAGTGATACTTCAACTCTATGTGCTTAGTCCTCGAATGAAACGCTGGGTTCTTCGCCAAGTGGATAGCACTCTGACTGTCACTGTACAGAATAATGTCCCCCTGCTCCTTCCCCAATTCACGCAAGAAGTTCTGCAACCATACCATCTCCTTGCTCGCCTCAGTCACTACAACATACTCAGCTTCTGCAGTAGACAACGCCACAACTTTCTGCAGCTTAGAAGCCCAAGAGACCGCAGTACCACCCAATGTAAAGACATACCCGGTTGTACTCCTCTTGTCGAGGTCACTTGATGCCAAGTCTGCATCCACATACCCTGCTAGCATGACTTCTTTGCCTTCAAAACACAAGGCTTCTCTGCGGTACCTCTCAAGTATCTCAGGATCCATTTCACAGCTTCCCAATGCTCCTTCCCTGGGTTCCCCATGAAGCGACTAACCACTCCCACTGCATGTGCAATATCCGGCCTTGTACACACCATTGCATACATCAAACTGCCAATCGCTGAAGCATAGGGAGTCCTCTGCATCTGCGCACGCTCTTCTTCGCTCTTAAGTGAGTCCCTATTAGATAGCTTGAAATGGCTACCCAAAGGGACTTTTGCTGGCTTTGCATCCTGCATACTGAATCTCTTCAAGACCTTCTTGATATACTCAGCCTGCGACAAATACAACTTCCCAACCTTCCTATCTCGATCAATCCGCATGCCCAGAATCTGCTTAGCCTCTCCAAGATCCTTCATAGCGAACTGCTCAGACAACTGCTCCTTCAACTTGCTCACTTCTCGAGCACTTGAGCCTGCTATCAGCATATCATCAACATACAACAACAATATAATATAGCCTTTGTCAAACTTCTTGAAGTAGCAACAATGGTCAGCTTCACTCCTCACGAACTCAATCTCGTGCATGAATCCATCAAACTTCTTGTACCACTGCCTCGGAGCTTGCTTCAAACCATACAAGCTCTTGTTCAGCCTGCACACAAGCTCAGCGTTCCCCTTTGACACATAGCCCTCAGGTTGCTTCATGTAGATGTTTTCATCTAAATTCCCATGAAGGAAGGCCGTTTTTACATCCATCTGCTGTAACTCCAGGTTCTCGTATTTCTGCTGAAATCTCTTCACAACCAGCCTTGCCTTGTAACGCTTGCTTCCATTCGCCTCCTCCTTTATTAGGTAAACCCACTTGTTGTGCAATGCCTTCTTGCCTGCTGGAAGCTCAACTAACTCCCAGGTTCCGTTGGTCATCAACGAATCCATCTCATCATCCATGGCGAGCTTCCACTTGCTCACATCTTCTCCACGAGATGCCTCTGCATAACACTCTGGCTCACCACCATCAGTCAACAACAGATAGTAGTTTGACGGCGAATATGTATCAGGCGATCCACGCACTCTGGTGGACCTTCGCAGTGGAATCACTGGGGTACTCGGCTCCTCCTCAGTCACGGCCTCCTGGTCAACTCGGACCGCCTTGCTCCCACCCGAGTTTGAGATGTCTAACTCCACAATCTCAGGTTCAGAACTAGCTGTTTCTGATGCACCCAGACTATCCTTGTACATCACCTGCTCAATGAACACGACGTCTCGACTGCGAATAACCTTCTTGCTCTGCTCATCCCAGAACCGGTATCTGAAATCATCACCACCATATCCGATGAACATGCACTTGACAGACTTTGCATCCAACTTGCTTCTCTCAACAAGAGCAATGTGAACATATGAAACACATCCAAATATCCGAAGGAAAGACAAATTTACCTCTTTGTCACTCCAAGTTTCCTCTGGTATCCCATTCTCCAAGGGAGTTGATGGCCCTCGGTTGATCAAGAATGCAGCAGTGTTTACTGCATCCGCCCAGAACATCTTTGGAAGCCCACACTTCAGCCTCATGCTCCTAGCATGCTCATTCAGGGTCCTGTTCATACGCTCAGCGACGCCGTTCTCCTGAGGGGTTCCTTTTAAGGTCTTCTCCATGTGAATTCCATTCTCAGCACAAAAGTCCTTGAACTCGTGAAGCTCATACTCCCCACCATTATCAGATCTCAAGCACTTCACCTTAAGATCTGTCTCAGTCTCTACTAGAGCCTTCCACTTTCTGAAGGAATCAAACGCATCAGATTTTTTCTTCAGAAAATAGACCCATACCTTTCTTGTAGCATCGTCAATGAAGGTCATGTAGTATGACGCTCCACCCAAAGATGTCACAGGTGCTGGTCCGCACAAGTCGCTGTGGATCAACTCCAACTTCTGCTTCTTCAAGGTTCTGCCTCCTCTTGCAAAGCTCACTCTTTTCTGCTTCCCGAGCACATAGTCCTCACACAACCCGATCTCAACGGACTTAAGACCTGGCAGCAAGCCCTTCGAGCATAGCACCTGTATCCCTTTCTGACTCATGTGGCCCAGACGACAGTGCCACAAATCTGCATCACAGTTCACTCCTGTAACAGCAATGCTATCACGGACGTTGCTCGTCATGTACAGCGTCCCCTCCTTCTTTCCACGAGCTACCACCATAGCTCCCTTGGTTATCTTCCAACTGTTACAGCCGAAGGTTACTTCATAGCCCTCATCATCCAACTGGCCAATGGAAAGCAAGTTTCTCTTCAAACCAGGAATATGCCTCACTCCATGCAACTACAGCACAGATCTGTTCGGCGCTCTGATTCTAACATCACCCTTCCCTATGATTTTGAAAGCCTCATCATCAGCAAGATAAACCTTTCCAAAATCTCCAGAGGTGTAACAATCCAAGATATCAGCACTGCTGCAAGAATGAAACGAAGCTCCAGAGTCTAATACCCAAGACTCCAATGGACTGCTCGCGCTCAGAATAGATGCATCTGCAGTGGTTCCTGTCATTGAATCGCTCAGAGTCAATGCGTCTGCAATATCCTCACTGGCTGAATTCGCTGACTTGTTCTTCAACGGTGCTTTACATTCACTCTTGTAATGACCGTTCTCATCACAATTCCAACACTTGATCTTGCTCTTGTCCTTGGGCTTATCCTTCCCTCTAGACTTTAATCTGCCACAATTCGACTTCTTAGAGTCTGACCTGCCCCTACCATCCGTATTCAAGGCTGATCCAGAGGTAGAACCTGACGCCTTCCTGCGAATTTCTTCGCTGATAATCAGATCCTTCACTTCATCAAACTTGATCTTTGCCTTCCCCGCCGAAGCACTAACAACAGTAACTGTCCCGCTCCAACTCTCTAGTAAAGAAGACAACAAGATTAGGGCTTGTACCTCATCGTCGAAATCAATCTCCACTGAACTCAGTTGGGCGATCGTCATGTTGAACTCGTTCACGTGATTGGCGACCGCTGTACTCTCCGTCATCCGCAGATTGAACAACCTTCGCATCAGGTGAACCTTGTTCACCGCAGAGGGTTTCTCATACATCGCGAAAAGAATTTCCAGCATCCCCTTCGTCGTCTCTGCCTTGATCGTGTGATGTGCCACGTTCTTGGACAGCGACAGGCGGATCACCCTCATCGCTTTCCTGTCCAGCAACTTCCACTCGTCTTCCTTCATGTCTTCCGGCTTCTCACCCAGCGGCAAATACAAATCTTTACCATACAGGTAATCATCGATCTGCATCTTCCAGAATCCGAAATCCGTGCCATCGAACTTCTCCACTGGTGACTTTCCGCTTCCCGTCATTACTTCCAGAACTAGCTCTGATACCAGTTGTTAGGATTTGAACGTAGTAACAATAAGAAAACAAGACAAAGAACACAAGAATTGTTAACCCAGTTCAAAATATCATCAATGAAAACCACTACAAAGCGATCCAAGTACTCTCTAAAACATCGGTTCATTAAGTCCATGAAAACCGCAGGAGCATTAGTCAACCCGAAAGGCATCACCACAAATTCATAGTGACCGTACCTTGTTCTGAAGGCAGTCTTGTGAATATCCTCCTCTCGAATCCTAAGCTGATGATACCCTGATCTCAAGTCAATCTTTGAAAGTATTGTAGCTCCTTGCAATTGATCCAACAAGTCATCAATGCGAGGGAGCAGATACTTATTCTTGACTGTCACCTTATTCAACTCCTTATAGTCGATGCAAAGTCGAAGGGAACCATCCTTTTTTTTAACAAACAACACAGGCGCATCCCAAGGAGATGCACTTGGCCTAATAAAGCCTAACTCCATAAGTTCCTCTAACTATTTCCTCAACTCTAGCATTTCTGCTGGTGCCATCCGGTATGGAGCTCGAGAAATAGGGGCAGTCCCCGGCTCCAGCTCAATGGTGAAATCAACATCACGTCTCGGTGCTAGCCCTAGCAGTTTCTTAGGAAATACATCTGGATATTCGCAAGCGATGGGGATATCGTCTAACTTTACTTCATCATTTCTCTCTTCTAAGGCATAACACACATAATCGGCACAACCCTGTCTTAATACTTTTGCAGCTGTCATCGCACTAATGATTCTGCCAGAGTCTCTAGGATCATGACCCTCGAACACATGTACTATACCCTTATCTGTTGTTACAGTAATTGTCTTCTTCCTGAAATCAAGAACGGCACCATGGAGAGAGAACCAATCCATACCTAGAATGATATCGTAGTGCAACATATTGATAGCTATAAGGTCAACCATCCATTCTCGACCACCTATGATGATCGGAAAGTTTCTAAGTCTCCTAGTCCTTACTAATTTATCACCATTAGGCAATCCAACAACAAAAGATTTGCACTCCAAATCACATACTAGCCCAAGTCTATCAACGCAATTCTCCACAATAAATGAATGCGTAGCACCTGAATCAAACAGTAAACGAACTGGCTCAGACCGAATAAAAAGTGTACCTGTGGTCACATGCGCATTGTTATCATCAGCTCTCCTCATCTCATAGACTCGTGGTGCTAGAACCCCACCCATCGGTGCCTTGCCCTTGTTTCCCATGTTGTTCTGCTGAGACTGTGACTGTGTCGGACGGTTCTGATTCGGAGTTGGACGATAAGCTGGAGAAGATGCTTGAGATTGAGCTGAAATTACTCCATGTCTGCAGAAAGCTTTAATGTGCCCAACTCCCCCACATTTGTAACAAGTCTGGGGTGCTCTAGTACAGTCTACCTTCTTATGATTAGGATCTCCACAATTGAAGCAACGTGGTGCACCCCTTGCCATCCCTTGCTGACCCCCTGACTGTTGATAACTCACTGACATCTGTGAACCACCGCTCTGAGCCTTCTTGGCTGGCCCATTGTTAGGGGTACTCCTAGGAGTAGAGAAAGGTTTCCTGAAAATACTGAAGTTGTTGTGAGATCCAACTCCTCCTGGTGTAGACTGAGTCTTCTGCTTTTTCCCAGCTCGAGCATCAATAATCTGGTTGGAATCATCAATATCAGCCTCCATAGTCAAGCACTAGTCAATAAACTGATCAAGTGTTGTACAGCTGTGTCTTGCCATCAGAGGTTTTATCTCCGGATACAGCCATCTATGAAAGTTCTTGATCTTATCCTCCTCATCCTTTACTATAGAGGTTGCATACTTCAACAACTTATTGAATTTCACAGCCAGTTGATGCACCTTCAGCCCTTCATTCTCTGGATACTGAAACTCATGCAGATTGGCATCCCTTAACGCCTCTGGAAAGTATATGTCTTCTAACTTAGCTCGGAACTCTCCCCATGAAGCCTCATGGTCAGTTGGTTGAGCAGTGTCCCACCAGTCACTAGCATCATCAACAAGGTAATAAGCAGCAATCGTTACCTTCTCACTCTCTGGACATCGAACACCCTTCAATAACTTATCAAACCGATTCAACCAGAATGTCACGGCGGCAGGTTCGCGAGAACCATCAAAAGTAGGAGGATTCAATCTAGCCACAACTTCCATATATTTGTTAAACCCCTCTTGCAAGACTTGAGGTTCATTCTGTCGTTGCCCAACATGATCTGGCTGAGAAGTCGGCGCTGGCTGTCGTGGAGGCGGTACTTGTGCCATAGCTGCCTGTATAGCTTGAGTCACCATCTGTTGCAGCGCAATCAAAGTCCTTTGGTTAATGCCCGCATGAATGGCTCCTGGTGGAACTTCCGTTGGATTCGGCTGACTTCCTACAAAACCATCAGCGACTTGACTACCCATATCTACCCCTTGAGGATAAGCCTGAGGGCCTCGTCCTCTACCATGCCCACGCCAACGCCCTCGACCTCTACCACGTCCCGCTTGCGGGGGCATACTGAACGTAATTAATCATTAGTACTAAACATCGCAAACAATACTTATCAAACACAAAACTTACTTATGAGTAACAGCAAGGGTCCCCGATCACACGATTGTTTCACAATTTTAGAGAATAGTCTTTTCCACGTCAAACGTTTGAAAAACATTTTTGAATGTAATTGCTCTGATACCAATTTCTGTAACACCCCAAAATAGAGGTACCACAGTGCTGTAGGCCCAAAGGTCTATAAGGCGTTTTAGAAAAAAAGAGAAACCCAAAACATTTCCAAATATGCCAAAAGTTATCAACATCGAAATCCCTACTTCAAGTTTAAACAACATTCAAACACATACAATTTACATCAAGAACAACATGTAACTAGTACAAAATATTCAAAATCCATTGTAAAGTACTAAGTCTCTAACTGGAAAGACGAACTGTGATCAGGGACCTCCTTGCTACTATTGAACCTGAGAAGACATGTTGACTAGTGGACCTGAATCACCAGCCAACCACGGAAACAAAAACCCGAGGTTGGGTTAGTCTAATGAAAGACTATCAAGAATCATCAAATATAGAAAAATAGGAAAGGTTTTTCATTGCCATCCATCTAAAGTCAATTAATATCACATCACTATATATACCAATATCATCAGATAACCTTGACTTAAACATACTTATCCAACTATTAAATGTACTAAACACATCCGGTCCAAATCTCAACCACACAGAGAGTAATATCGGGTGAGACTATCATCACCCTAAGTGATCATACTATCCATGGATATATTTAAGATGGGACACTCACCATCCAAGTGTGGCCTTCAACCAATGCAAGGTCATCCTCTACGTGGTCAGGTGAGGCTATCATCACCCCGGCCCAGCTATAAGGAATCATGCCCTCCTTATAACCGAAAAACAACACTCAACAACAACAACCAACAAGCAAGAATGATCCCACATTAATCATCAAACAATATAACAATCAATCAACAACAATCAACAAGTTCACGTCTACAACTACTAGTCTCGATCCAAGCGGCCGGTAAGGGCATAATCAATTACTGATAATTATAATACGAATTAAATCATACTATAAATATATATATATATAAGAGCGAGTACGAGCAAGAATCATCTTGCCTTAAACTTCACAACGATCTTGAAAATCACCACGGTCCGTAAACAAGTCCCGCTCTTAACCTGCTTGCAATAACAACAAAGTCCTACCATTAACTAAATATACAAACATCCCTAAATTAATACTTCATATCTATAGGTATATACACGTGACATATGCCTCGGTCTACTTCATAATTTACATTTCTATATCTATATGTATAAGGCAGCAACATATATATTCTTCAATAACCCACCTAGGCCACGTTAAATACCCATTTAATCATCTTATGGAATTCCATCTTCAAATTCAACGTGGTTCTACTAAAATGACATTACTCCAACAGCCCCCACTTGGTCCTAATTTACACCCCTAATTAACCATGTTAAAAGCTTGATTTCTATGTCCTGCACAAATAAAACCGAACCCCCAAAATTAACATACGAACACTATAGCCAAATCAGGAATTTGGTTGCTCACTACACCCTTCAATTCCAATCCAAATCTGCCAACAATAGAAATTCAATAGAATTTTTTTTATCTGGCATCCAAAAAATCAGATTGAAGCAACCCCACAATACCTTGTCGTCCACCTTGCTCTCACCGCAGGGACTGGCTCCTCGTTGCCGGAAAGTGCAACAGCAGCGGCAGGACAGAAAGTCACAGCAGCTCGCGGTCTCGCACAGCAGAGGTTCGCGGTCTCGCCTCAGGGAAAGGAAGCGGTGGCAGGCAGCAGCCGGGTCGAGCTCACCGGCGGAAATTTGAGCAGCTGAAGAGGACAATCGGAAGGCAGGAGGGAGGTGAGCTCTGCGGTGGGGTTCTCATACGAAGGAGACAAGGGTTTTGACCCACTTATCTGCTTTTTGCTGAATTTATAATATTATGACTATTATAACTATATTTACATAAAGTGGGGTATTTCAGCGCCGCTCCAAGCTAGACCCCCGAGCAGATGGTCCATTCAAAGTGCTCCAACGCCTTGGTGACAATGCCTATCAAGTGGAACTCCCCGACGATTATGGTGCTCATCCCACGTTCAACGTGGCCTACCTCTCCTTTTGTTCCCCCGGAGTATGAAGATGAATTGGGGACAATTCTACTTCAAGAAGGGGAGAATGATGAGCCCCAACAGCCCCTAGATGCCAAAGAGAAAGAGGAATGCATGGAAGTCAAGAGTGACGGCCCAATCACAAGGGCTCGAGCTAAGGCCATCGCTCGAGCCACACAATCCATTGTCAATCGGGCCACTCTTAGCCAAGGTGCCGCAGCCCCATTGGAGCCACACCTCCACATGATGACCACCATGGAAGACATTGGCTTCACCACGGCCATGACAACCAAACCACCGACGCCTTCATCCCCATGACATCCAAGGCGTCGTCCATGCCAAAGCCAAGCCTAGGCGCGTGGAACCTATCCCATGCTATCCTATTTTAGTAGTTCATTTAAAGACTTTGCATTTCCATTTTGGGTGAGATAGGCCACTTGCAAGTAGGCCTTCAGCCCACTTAAAAACCCTAGACTATTTAAGCCAACTTATGGCTTCCTTGCTCATTTGGTTGAAGATTAAAGGCTTAGAGTTTAGAGAAGTTGAGGTGGTCCTCCTTCGAGGGTAGAGGTGGTGATGCGGTCCTGTCCCGCCATCAGATGGTCCATTAAGAGCCGGGGATGACCGAGACCATGGCATCCTCCCTGGAGTAGGACTTAGCATAGTTTATTATATATTTCCTTATTATTAGCGATTGCTTGTTTTAGTATGTTTTCCTTTTATGCATTTTCTATTTCGGGTGTGCGCTCCTCTTATGCTTAAGAGGGCCGACCCATTAGTTAGAATAAGGCCCATGCTCATTAGGGTTTTGGCTGAGCTCTTTGGCTATAAGTAGCCACCTTGTACTTCATTTCTAATTACGTTGAAATTAAAGCTTAAGCCTCAGTTGAGATCATCTCCTCCCTTAAGCCTTCAACGTCACCCTCATTACTTGTCCCAAATTTATCCCAAACACAACCCATTGGCGATCCCGATGAATTGCTCGATCTAGATTCGTGCGTGAGACGAGTCGACCCCATCGATTCGTATCAACTGGTATCAGAGCGCCAGTCGATCGAGCAACCCAAGTCGCCATCTCCGCCACACCAAACCAGTTCGTCCTCTATACCTCCATCTGCGACACTTCAGGAGAATTGCCATAACCTTATGCTCATTCAATATTTTGGTCTGAAATTTTTAGGAGGAAACTAGACCCATAGATCTAACTCCTCGCGTTGGAATCATCGCATTTGGATTCCTAAGCAGGGAGAACGAATTTTTACAAGTCGGACCAACGCCCAGGAATTTTCCTTGGCCTCCATCTGCGACACTTCAGGAGAATTGCCATAACCTTATGCTCACTCAATATTTTGGTCTGAAATGTTGAGGAGGCAAACTAGACTCGTAGATCTAACTCCTCGCGTTGGAATCATCGCATTTGGATTCTTGAGCAGGGAGAACGAATTTTTTCAAGTCGGACCAACGCCCAGGAATTCCCAGATCTGCTCGTCCTTCGTCTCCAATCTGCACAGAACCAGATCTGCTCGTCCTTCGTCTCCACTCCGCCACCGCTCGCTTCCCAGCGTCAGACCCACCGCCGGCCACGCCCAGCCGCCGCCACTGCCCCTGCTGTGCTGCGATCGTCGTCGGATTTGCACAGATCTAGGTATGCTCTTCTTCGTCACCACTCCACCCGATCTGCTCACTGAATTTCTGCACTTCTGCTGCTGTAATTTCTGGTTGCTGTTCGTGCATTCTGTTGAATTTTCTGGGCACAAAATTCTGGTTGTGCTGTTTGCTGAATTTTTGCCCCTACTGAACTTTTTCTGTTCACCATTTGCTACTGTTCGTGAGTTTTTGTTGTTGTGTTGTCTGTTGTTCGCACTTTCTGCACTGTTGTTTTACTGAAGTTGTTGTTGCGTTGTTGTGCTGCGATCTGTGTTGAGTGGCTGCTTGCACAAGCAGCCCTAGGGTTACAAAAAAAAAAAGTGTGACGTCGCAATCAGTTGCCTCACTGGCTACGCCCTTGACTGGTGGTTTCGTGTAGAGGATTATCGCCGGACCCGTGGTTGGCAACCCGTCATCACTTGGGAGCAAATTGTTTATGTTATGACCCGACACTTTGCTCCGAGTGTTGATCCAGTAGCCTACGCCGCCCGCTCAAAGCAACAGACCAGACCGTACCTTGAGTGCGTCTCTGCACGTACCCCAGTGCGCTCTTCTGAGGGATTCCCTGAACGCACCCCAGCGTGCGTCACAGTGCTCCTTCCCCCAACTCTGATACCCCATGTTGCGCTCGTCCCTGCTACGACGCCAACCGCACCAACCGCTTCCGCACCAGCACCCGATCCTGAGATCACTCCAACTCCAACCGTCGTGCCTCCAGAGCCAGCGCCCACCAGGCCGCCCCCTCTGATCATATCGGCACCCACTTCGATGGTCCCCATGGTGTTGGACGTGCCTCTCCTCGTTCCCGTGCCCACGACTTATGAGTCTTTCATTTTGGCTCCTTCAATGGACATTACGCATCAACCATTCCGATGTATATGGTCCTTTACATGTGTTGATCGACTGTTCACCCTTGCGCCTACATGTTCGAAGCGGGGACGCTTCGATTCTAAGGGAGGGAGAATGATGCGGTCCTGTCCCGCCATCAGATGGTCCACTAAGAGTCGGGGACGATCGAGACCATGGCGTCCTCCCTGGAGTAGGACTTAGCATAGTTTATTATATATTTCCTTATTATTAGCGATTGCTTGTTTTAGTATGTTTCCCTTTTATGCATTTTCTATTTCGGGTGTGCGCTCCACTTATGCTTAAGAGGGCCGACCCATTAGTTAGAATAAGGCCCAAGCCCATTAGGGTTTTGGCTGAGCTCTTGGCTATAAGTAGCCACCTTGTACTTCATTTCTAATTACGTTGAAATTAAAGCTTAAGCCTCAGTTGAGATCATCTCCTCCCTTATGACTTCAATGTCACCCTCGTTACTTGTCCCAAATCTATTCCAAACACAACCCATTGGCGATCCCGGTGAATTGCTCGATCTAGATCCATGCGCGAGACGAGTCGACCCCATCGATTCGTATCAGGTGGTCCTCCCCGGCTTAAGCCTCCAAACTAACACCACAAGCTTGGTTATCTTTGTATCTCTCTTTCAATCAACAAGTATTTGCATTTGGTTTTTCAACACATCTTGTTCTTGGCTTTTCATCCATTCAAATCTGCCAATAAACCTCTTTGGAGGCTTCCCTTGTCCTTGTCCTTGTCAACGCCTACAACCACCACCATTGGCTCGTGAGATCCTCTTCATTCGCCGGCATCCACCTTTGTCGGATTTCTGCCAGCCTCATCATTTTCCATCCTAGCTTCTGTTTTCATGAGGAGTCTAAACGGGGTCCAAAGGAGCCATCTTTGCTAGGAGAAGAAGAGAGTTGCTTGCTTGTTCCACGATCGAGCCCTTTCGGTGAATCAAGGCCTTAAAGCCTTCGTGTTTCACATCAAAGTGTGCCAAATCTGGTGTGCAACGTGAGTCTCGAAGCTCTATAGCACCTCAAGGGACTCAAGCCCGTACGGGGGGCCTCCACGGCAGGTGGAGCCTCGCCAGCGTGAGGGGGAATGGGCTGCTGGGGGGCATGAAGGGGAACGTGCTCTTGGGGGCGGGAGGGGAAACGTGCTCCTGGGGGCATGAGGGGGGACGTGCTCCCGGGGGGAGGGAGGGACATCCTCTATATCAACATCGTCCAAATGAGGACCCTCAGCGCCAGTTTCCTCTGTGTCAGCAAACACATCCTCCATAGGCGAATCGCCCATGTCATGGATGGGACTCTGCGAAGCCGGATGTAAACACACATCAGGAGATGGAACTACTTCTGAAAGAGGCGGATCCGCTAATGGAACGGGATCCTTCGTGATTCTACTCTTGCGACCATGTCGGGTGCGGGGGTTTAAGAGGTTTCTGCTATTACGACCAGAAGCTGTCATGGGTCGAGGTTCCACCCGACGTCCCCCGCGCATGTTTCGTTTGATTCTCGCGACTACATCCTGTTTTATTCAAATTATAATTTATTTTACAGAGATGTTTAATTATAACCAATTACTACTATTTATTCTCACTTATTCTAATATTCTATTACATTTGAATAAATATTTAAATTTTCAAATATTTGTCCCAAATTACCTAAATTATTCATAATAATTATTTATAATCATCTATTGTTTTTCATATATTACCATCACTTATTGTAATATTCCATTACATTTGACTCATTTTTTACCCACTTATCTAAATTATTTGTATACTTCACTATTTTCATACAATTATTCATATATTATACTAATTTAAATAAAAATTATCTAATAAATTTATCTAATTTAAATAAAATTATTCTATGTAATTTTATTCTATATATTTACAATACATTAATAAAATTATCTACTTTATCTCAAATTATCTAATTTATCTAAAATTATATAATTTTATTCTATTATTTACAATACAATAATTTTATACTACTTAATTACAATTATAATTATGCAATTTTAATTTTTTACTAATTTTATTTATGCAGTTCTAATTTATTATTACAAATCAAATCGTAATTCTAACTAACTAGTATACACATTTCCTAATTTCATTTAATTACAAAACTAATTATTTCTACAAATAATATAATGATAAATTAAATATATACAATAAATATTATTAATTATAAAATTTATAGCGAAACAAAATGTACCCCAGCTCGTTCCCGATGAACGTATCTCCATGGCAGTCCAAGTAGCCTTACCTCCCCAACTTGCGCCACCGCCTCGACACTGATGGCTACCGCGACGTCCAAGGCATTTTCCGACCCCACCTCCGCCTATGCCCCGGCTGGCCACGCCGCTAACTGTTCCGTCGTCGCCGGAAACTCGCCGCCCGCCATCGCCAAAGAATCGCTACCCGACCGCCGCGCCGCCCAAGTCGTCGTGTCCCATGCCGGCCACACCGCCACCAGTTGTTCTTCCGTTCTCGCAGCCGACCTCGCCGCCGCCCATGCCGTGTCCTTCCCCTCGTCAGTCGTTGCCGCCCACGCCGCGTCCTCCCCCTCGTCAGCCGTCGTCGCCCACAATTCCAGATCTAAATTTTTTTCGAGGATTGGCCCCTACTCTGCCTCGCCGTCCACCGCTTTGGCCGCCGCTGCTTCTTGCTCCGCCGCAAAGACCGCCACCGTCTCCTCTCGCTTCTCATTGTCGCCAAAAAACTCCATTGCCGCCGTCGCTGCTGTAGGTTTAGGGTTTATGAGGTCGGGGGAAGAAGAAGATGAAGGCGTTACTATGGGTGCTATATAGTAGCGTCCAAGATTTTCTTTTCTTTTTTTTTCTCTTGGGCCCTACACGGGTAATTTTTTTGAAAAAAACAAATTATAAACCGTTTCAATAGAACTGGTTTAGCCGAAAAATCAGTTCACTTCTTGGGCGCCACCTAGTGGCGCCCAAGTGAAATTTTGTTTTGGGGCAACAAGGTGGCGCCCATTATATTAATTTTTTTGCACAAATTTGTTCCGCCCAAAATGCGGTGCGGGGCATAAAAAATGCGGTGCGAAAATTGTCCCCGGTTCTTTAAATAGAGGGTTGTGTTTGTATGGGAGAAAGAGACACACAAGGACTGCACATGTGTTTGTAATTTACAAGTTGCCCCTTTGAGCTTTCGTTTTAGAAGGAGAATGTGAGAGAATGGGGGTTGGAATGGTATATACAGAGGCCAAGGGTGGTAACTAGACCGGTTAGTCAATTGGGTTGTAGTTGTCACTAGTGTAATACCCGTGCCTTGCACGGGATTTTTTTATTTTATTTTATAGTTGTAAAAATTATATATTTTTATTATCAAATAATGATTGTTTTAATATATACTTGATTAGTTATTTAAATTAAAAATGACAAATTGACTAAACAAATTAAAGATATAAAAAATTACATTATATAAAGAGAGACGGTACTCTCCATAACTTTATTAATCGTACAAACTGGTTAAGTAGTCTTACAAACAGGAATAGCTACAGTCTTTTACATCAATAATTCTAAGACGATAAAACATAATAAAAAATTCATTTAACTCTAATACATGAAAATGACATGCTAAACATAATAAATGGCGCGATGTTCAAAATTACTACAAATTATCAAAAACTTCCTTGTATACTACATTAGTTGTAGTATTATATCTCTTATTGTCTTTGTCACAAATCAAGATCTTCAAACCTTTCTTGCTAGTCACCCTTGAATAAGCAACATAAAACTGACTATGACTGAAAATATGGCGTGGAAGATACAAACCAACATTGGCAAGAGATTGGCCTTGACTCTTGTTTATGGTCATAGCAAAACACACACTCAAGGGAAATTGTCTTCGTTGAAACTTAAAAGGAAATGAAGTGTCTGATGGTGACATTATCATGCGAGGAATCAAAACCGTATGTCCAATATTGTTGCCTGATATAATTCTACCTTGTATGACATGACTGCCAAGCTGCGTGGTTATCAATCTCATCCCGTTGCATAAACCCGAAGTCTGATCAATATTGCGAAGCAACATAATAGGGACCCCAACCTTAAGTTTCAGTACATGATTCGGCAGACCAGAACATCTAATACTATTCAAGAAGTCAGACGAATAAATATCAGCATGACTATCTTTAACAGAACCTGTCTTGCACAAACTATCGGAACTGAGATAGACCTTTTCATCACCAGGCAACGAAGACAATATATACTCATTAACTTTATCTACCTCTTCGTGTGTTGGAGCAAGAATTGCTCGTTCTTCAAAGTATGCCGGAGTCAACTGATCTTCCATAAGAGAGGGATAAACAGATTTGACAACTGCTGGAATTGGATCTAAATCAAAATCCTTCACCAATAGTTCATCGGGAATTTCAATTTGCGCTTCCCCATCATTGTCAACACCTACATTCCCATCTCCGATGCTTAATACCCAAGAAGAAAATTTATTTGCCTCTTGGATCTCAGATTCAGATGTACCTTGTTCAATCCTCATATTTCTTGTTAGAGTAAGAACTTTGCAATGATCCCACAAATAAGAGGAATTAATTGTAGCAAAAACAACATCTTGCCTGCTACCTTTTGAGATAACGGGTAGGATTTGCCTAAAGTCTCCACCAAATATTATGACTTTCCCTCCAAAAGGCTGTTCTAAACTAAGAGGATTTATAGCCCGTAAAATATCTCGTAATGTCCTGTCTAAAGCTTCAAAACATAACTTATTCGTCATGACAGCTTCATCCCAGATAATAAGTTTGGCGGCACATATCAACTCAGAAAGTTCCGTACCTGAACATATATGACACGTTGAATCCTCATTAACTTGCAAAGGTATTTTAAACCTCGAATGAGCAGTTCTGCCACCGGGTATTAGGTGAGCCGCATTTCCACTTGAAGCAACAGTAAGGACTATTTCACCTTTTGACCTTATAGCCGACGAAAATGCCCTCCATATATAAGTTTTGCCTGTTCCACCATAACCATATAAGAAGAAGACACCCCCGTTATTTGATATAACAGCATTCATGATCTCATCATAAACCCCTTTTTGTTCCATTGTAAATCTAGAAAGTAATTGAGCATGCTCCTCAGCTAGAACTGTCGTGTCATATCGAAGTTCATCTTGTATAAGTTTGTTGACACCTTCACTAATAAGACTTGAATCTACAGGAGGCATGGTTTTGTAGTGACTCAAACTACTACCATTCCGTTGTAATAACTTGTCAATTTCGGCAAGTGCATAGTTTTGTAGTTGCTCATCTGTTAGATGCAAATCTGCATATATATAGCATGCACGTGTCACAACAATTAAACGAGTACAAAATCTGCATGTAAGAATAAATGCAGTTAACATTATGATCATTTAAATATTAATATTGAAATGCATACCATCAATTCGTAGAATTCGCCTCTGTTTGTTGAGAATATCATCTGCTAGAAGCCTCCATGTTTGTTCCCAAACAAACTCTGGCTGTGCCATGCTATCAGACAACAAAAGAAAAACATATAGACTCCTAATGTAGTGCGCCGATCCCCAAAAACTTGCTTCAGTTATCCCGTCGATGTATTCTCTGTCATCGTCTAACAACCCCAATGCATAGCAAGCTTCTGTAAATGTAGAATAAACTATACCCTCAACAGTACGTAAATCTTCGTAGCATGTGGGTCCTTTAATATGATTCAACATAATTCTAAGATAGTACTTCTCGCCACTACCTGGAGGTACATGATAAATCCTTCCAATTGAACCACGTCTATCACGTTTTTTCCAATGTTTAGATGAAGGTACCCAAACAAATTTCTCTGGAAATTCAGAATATGTCAAATCTTTACCTTCTGGAAACTTCTTGTTAGAAGTCATCCATTGGAGAAACATTGATTTTTCACTTTCATGATCATTTAAGACTGCATCAATAGGATCATCATCATCAAATAAAACGCTTTCCTCACCAGGAAGGTGCAAATTCAACCGTTGAACAACAGGAGTCCTGTAATGAATATCAAAGCCAAAAATCCTCCAAGCAGCTTCACACGCCGATATATAGCGGCAATTGTAGTAGTTTTTGATTTCGGCAATGCGATCATCACCCAAATTGTTTGCATCAGACCTTGTTATTGCAACAGTGACGCGATCATGCCCTTTATTTATGTACTTGAACAGATACTTGATAGAGCCCGATCGATTACACCATTCAACGTTTATATGTGCATTGTACTTTAATAGAAGAAATGCATTGTAAGGAACCACATACCGATTATCAAGAGGAACTCCACTCTTTTCGATCGTTCTACCATCTTCACGTCGTCTATATACAGGGTATCCATCTTCATCAACAATCGTATGTTCAACAAATTGTTTTGGAAAGTACTTTATACACTTTCCATCTGCCATACACGGAGATGATGGATTAGAAGCTCTGCATGGACCATGCATCATGAAATTTGACACCGCATTGTATAACTCAGCATCCTCTGTTTGGTGTGGTATTTCAGCCGAGATGACCTTATCAATATCTGTAGTGGTTGGCAACTTAGATTCTTTATCCAAAAACAACAAAATATGGGCATGAGGCAAACCACGCTTTTCGAATTCGATTGTGTAAATAACTGCACAACATCCAAATGACTTAATAAATACAACTTATCAAATATATTAAAATAAATAATAAATTGAAAAATATATAGAGAAATTACCCGAATTAACCTTGCCAAATATTTGTTTAACTTTGAAATCTTTTACCATGGACTCCAGTTTCATGTGGAAGACTCTACATATAATGTCTGGACGATCCTCTGGATGTAGACCCCTTTCTTCGCAAAACTTCACAATTTCAGACCATTTTGAATTGCATGTGAATGTTATGAATAGATCGGGATAACCATGGTGTTTACATATTGCCATTGCATCTTGATAGTTCTGCTGCATGTATCTCGGACCGCCTGTAAATGAAGATGGCAATATTATTCGCTTTCCAGATGAAGTTGGTGCTGTCTGACCCTTGCTTGTTGCCGTTGAAAGATTTTTATATGAATCAGCCCGTATGGTATGCTGATTAGTTCGATGGTAGTTCAACCTATCTGCTTTAATCATCGTATAAACATCAACCAAGAATTGTTGATACAATTTTCTAGATAACCTCAGAGTCCCGGCTTCGCCTCGACGCTCGTGGATTCTAAACTGACAGAATTCTTTAAGTGTCACCCTTGTCCTCTTCCTTGCAGAAGTACTGCATCTTTCACTTAAACCTATGTCAATCCTGTATCCATCCTCACCATAAGGGAATGCCAATGGATATTGAACCGCAAGGTACGAAGGATGCAATTCGTGAATCCGTTGTAATTGACCAGACCTTGTCTGAAGTATAATGTCCATGTGCGTGTGATCTGTATCAATATCACCAAGAATAAGAGCAGCAACCTCGGAGCACGTTGGGAGATTATATCTCCGAGCATCAGTGTTTCTTGTGCTAAGTAGGCGCAACTTAAGATCTGCCACACCTTCATCCTTAAATCTATCTCTGGCCATTCTAAATGCCTTTGCATGGGGGTTGTGTTGATCTATCATCTTTCTCAACTCCGTCACAAGAGAATCATCAACTTTTTTGACCCTAGAGCTGTCATAATTAAACATCACAATAATATCTTAATAATAAAAATTATATTAAATAATCATCCATATTAACAAAATGCATATAAATATACAGAATCGACATACCTAATGGCACTGATTCTGTTTGAATCCTCGTTTTGAGTATCATATATATAGAGTTGCGAAAACTTTGGTGTTACGCCAGGAACTGGTAATAAACTCCCTATTCTGTGAAAATTCTGGCCATGCATTCGGTAACAATAAGGTCCACGACCTTTCTTGATGGGTAAGACCTTTCCTCCCAAAGATGTAAAAGCAAACATCATATTATAAGCTATAATATTCTCACAAAATTGTTTGCTTTTTGGATGCCTATTTGTCAAAAGATTCTTCAGCAACGGTGGTGGCTGTTGCAACAATGGCAGCTCAATTTTTCATTTCATGCAACATAACGAATATATATGACATACCTTCATTTCATGCAACATACCTTCGCTTGAAGGGTCTTGTATATTTAATCTTTCAGCATACCACAGTAATGCACCACAATGTAGACATTCATACACAACTTCACCGTGATCTAGGTATTGCACTACGAAATATAGATGAGCATTAAACAATATATAAACTAATATTACAAATTCACCAAATAATACAAATGAAGTACCTGGTTTACTAGTATGATTTCTCATTGTTCTATGCACTTCTGAGACAGGAACTGTTGAGTATAATATTGTAATAATGAATAAATGTCGATAAATCAAGTATTTAAAAATAACAGACACTCCTAAAAGTTGTTTATTTTGAAATCAAGATAGGACATTATAACGTGTTAAACAATCTTAATGCAATACAGAAAAAATGGTTTTATCAGTACATAATGATACATATATTGATATAAAAAATACCATTACGATTGTTTGGTAATCTAGATGAACGGCCTCGCAACGCAGATGAACTGGTAGGACCTGAAAATTACGTACACATAAAATGAAATATTATAAACAACATCGAAATTAATATAATATATGTATGTATATCGATATATGCCCGCGGAAAACTTCCTAAGGAATTACCATTAACCGTAATAGATAAGGGTGTAGCTTCGTTACGTACAGAGTTCGCAATATTTCCAAGTATAACTCCTGCACAAATGTCGATACTTGTATGTTATATAATATTTTGTAATGTTCATTTACTAAGAATATTTTATGTTTACCTGATTCAATTAGTGGTGTTCCATGCCTCTTATGCCTAATCGTATTCATTCTCAACATTCTCTTGCGTCGAGCTAATTTGTAAAAGGAAAATAATTACAAATATTGTACGACAATAATTGACTTTATTTATTGAACAACATCATATCTTGTTCAGCTTTTGTTACATCAATTTGATTGATAAGACTCGCGTTTTGTAACGGATCTGTAAATGATAAATAAATATATCATAGTATAAATATTGATGTAAGATAAAATATAGTATAATCCTTAATATACATGACTTTATAAAACATAAATTTGTTACCCTCGTTTTCCTTGTCATTGAGGCTTATAGGTGGATCCAAGTTTGTATGAGTTTGATCCACTAATGGTAAATGTAAATCTGTCGGCGTAACGTTGACGCACACTGCATAAATACATGGTTATTAAAATTTATATTTATAAATTAAACCTAATCGACGATTATAACATAACTACTATATTTAGTATACTTATAACCATAATTGAATACTACCATCACTTATTTGTGGTACATTAGATGAACATCCTGTCAATGTAGATGAATTTCTTGTACCTTACATTAAAGTATTACATAATGATAGATTAGTAATAATCTAAATATAATGATCATGCATGTGTACCCATTAAAAACTTATAAAAACAATGTAGGTTAATGACTAACCATTAAATGAAATAGACAATGGTCTAGATTGGATAAGTACGGAGTCGCTCATATTTCCAAGTATATTTGCTGCATAAATTTATGGTTACGCATTCTACCCTAGAGTGTTTTACATTATAATTAAATATAATATATGTTTTCTAACCTGATTCGATTAGCGGTGTTCCATGCCGCTTATGCCTTATCACATTCATTCGCAATTTCCTCCTCAATCGAGCTGATTTGAGCATGAAAATAAATATTAAATATTATAAATTAATAAATCACTCATTCATACCACTTTAAAAAATACCATACCTTGTTCGACGTTTTGCAGAAGATTTTGTTCTGTAAGCATGACATTTTGCAATTGAGCTGCAACATAGTTTTCTTTTTCTCGAACACTAATAGGTAAATGTGAATTATGAACGTTTTCATAAGTTCGGTATTACAGAGTCGTCGGAGTAGATGAATTTCTTCTACCTGAACATTAAGGAATTAAATAACTATATATAGTTTTTGTTTATAAATAATCAAACAATCTAATTTACATAATTTTTGTTCTCATTAACAAAACGAAATTAAATTTATTTTAAACATTAATTATTTTCCGAAACAATGATATTATGCATGATACCCTTTAGTGATTTACATTATAATTAAATATAATATATTTTTTCTAACTTGATTCGATTAGCGGTGTTCCATGCCGCTTATGCCTTATCACATTCATTCGCAATTTCCTCCTCAATCGAGCTAATTGTAACATGAGAATTAAATAAGGAATAATATAAATTAATAAATCACTAATTTTATACCACTTTTAAAAATACCATACCTTGTTCGACATTTTGCATATGATTTTGTTCTGTAAGCATGACATTTTGCAATTGAGTTGCACCATAGTTTTCTTTGTCTCGAACACTAATAGGTAAATGTGAATTATGAACGTTTTGATCAGTTC
Source organism: Rheum nobile (assembly GCA_027886185.1). NCBI lineage: Eukaryota > Viridiplantae > Streptophyta > Magnoliopsida > Caryophyllales > Polygonaceae > Rheum > Rheum nobile. Next base: position 5,059 of record WOAB01000655.1, on the reverse strand, counting down.
TGTAGTGCAGAGTCGTCGGAGTAGATGAATTTCTTCTACCTGAACATTAAAGAATTAAATAATGATATATAGTTTTTGTTTATAAATAAGCAAACAATCTAAATAATTTTTGTTCTAATTAAAAAAACAAAATAAAATATATTTTAAACTTTAATTTTGTTCCGACACAATGCTATTATGTCTTAGAGAAATATTTGACACTAACTACCATATAGACAAAAAAATTGAAGTAAATAGATAATCTACTGTAACAAACATTACTAACCATTTGAAATATCGGACATTGGGATACGATCATTAACATAATAATTTCCAGTACCTCCAAGTGTAGATCATGCATAATTAGTATTTATATTAAAGTTCATATTACTATTTAGTAGACAAAATTTCAACAAAAATGCAAAATATTAACCTGATCCATTAGAAACTGTCCGTTGTCGTTTCTCTCTAACAACAGGCAATCTCAACGTTCTATTATGTCGGGTTAATTCGTCCATAACAAAATCACCCTGATAAACTAAGATATAAATATTTAAATAAATATATCTACATAAGAATCATCTTATTCAAATACATTAACATGTTTACCTACATAATTTATAATATTAACTAAATAAGACATATTATTTTACAAATCTAATATTGGATATTAAAAATAACAAATTAATACATGAAAGTACTTTAAAAAAATCATTCAACATTGCATTAATAAATGTCAATATTTATTTATTATTTAATTACTATATAATTGCAAAAAAAATTGATAAAAAAATTATTGACATTTTTTACCGAATTTACTTATGGATAAATGAGTTATTAATACATCATTTTGCCATTCAATAAGAAGTTTGCCATTAAATCAGAAGCCCACAAAATTAAATAGTGGCCTGGCCCAAAACTCACTCTCTCACTCCCTCACTCTGGGCCACATTTCCAAAGCAAGCCCATTTGCCCAAAACCCTAACCAATGTAACCCGATCCCTATCACCAAACGTTTGCCTCATTTGTCTCGGTCAAACCCTAGCTTTCCTTTCCAGAATTCTCTTTCCTTTTCCAGATCTCCTCACATTTCTCTCGTTCCATTTCCAGATCTCGACCTCCATGGCGATTTCGATCCGAGCTGTCGCCATGGCTAGACCTCTCGTCATCCTCGCTTTCGCTCCATTTCCAGCCTCAAACCCTAGCTTTCCAGAAATCTCGACCTCCATGGCGATTTCGATCCGAGCTGTCGCCATGGCCATACCTCTCGTCATCCTCGCTTTCGCTCCATTTCCAACCTCAAACCCTAGCTTTCCAGAAACCTCTTTTTCCTTTTCCATATCTCGTCACCGTGTCTCTCGTTCCATTTCCAGATCTCGCAATCCATGGCGATTTCAAACCGAGTTGTCGCCATCCATGGCGCAAATCTGTTAGTCGGAAGTTGTGCAAAGATAAATAACCCCAAAAAAGCGTAAGATCTCTCTCTCTCTCTCTCTCTCTCTCTCTCTCTCTCTCTCTCAGTATATTTCTCTTTTTTTTTTGATTCTCTAGATTTTCTTTTCGATTTTGCAGATCATCTGGAAGTTGGAGGTTGTGCTCAATATTACAGAAAAAGCAAGATTACACAAGTAAGATTTCCTTCTCTATCGATAAATCTGTATTTTTCTATTTCTCTGGATATAATTTGTTGCTTGATATCATAAACTTCCTTCTTTTAAAAATTTGTACATATTTTGACAAATTTCAGTGATTTCGACTGCTTCTTTGATTTCATTTTTCTCAAATTTTACAAACTTCGGATTGAGATATCGTATAATATGAGGCTCGCATTTCTTTCTTTTTTTAAGTTCGAAATGTTTGCTCATCTAGATTGTTCTTCATGAAGTTCATGTTCATGTATATTTTTCTTCCATTATTATTACAACCGAGTTAGTACAATATAATAAAATCGGGTTCAATTATTTCATATAATTGGTTTAGTTATTCATATAATCGACCTCCATGGCGATTTCGATCTGAGCTGTCGCCATGGCCATACCTCTCGTCATCCTCGCTTTCGCTCCATTTCCAGCCTCAAACCCTAGCTTTCCAGAAACCTCTTTTTCCTTTTCCATATCTTGTCACCGTGTCTCTCGTTCCATTTCCAGATCTCGCAATCCATGGCGATTTCAAACCGAGTTGTCGCCATCCATGGCGCAAATCTGTTAGTCGGAAGTTGTGCAAAGATAAATAACCCCAAAAAAGCGTAAGATCTCTCTCTCTCTCTCTCTCTCTCTCTCTCTCTCTCTCTCTCTCTCTCAGTATATTTCTCTTTTTTTTTTTTATTCTCTAGATTTTCTTTTCGATTTTGCAGATCATCTGGAAGTTGGAGGTTGTGCTCAATATTACAGAAAAAGCAAGATTACACAAGTAAGATTTCCTTCTCTATCGATAAATCTGTATTTTTCTATTTCTCTGGATATAATTTGTTGCATATCATAAACTTCCTTCTTTTAAAAATTTGTACATATTTTGACAAATTTCAGTGATTTCGACTGCTTCTTTGATTTCATTTTTCTCAAATTTTACAAACTTCGGATTGAGATATCGTATAATATGAGGCTCACATTTTTTTTTTTAAGTTCGAAATGTTTGCTTCATCTAGATTGTTCTTCATGAAGTTCATGTTCATGTATATTTTTCTTCCATTATTATTACAACCGAGTTAGTACAATATAATAAAACCGGGTTCAATTATTTCATATAATTGGTTTAGTTATTCATATAATCGGGTTGAATAAAATCTACTATATCTATTAATGGGTCTGAATATAGTAGATTCTTACCGGCCTACGTATTTTAATTAAAGAAAATGGGCTTATTGGCCCAATACTGCTACTTCAATATGTAATTAATGGGCCTAATAGGCCTGGTGATATACTGCTTACACAAATTTGTTTATAATATCGGCCTTTATATAATGGGCTTACACAGATTTGGTTCTAATGGGCTAAAACGGCCTTTATATATTGGGCTATTGGTTATTATATCGGTCCATGACCGTTGGTAAATACAGACCATTCACTTTATAAAAATAAAACAGAAGCAACAAAAACCCTAAATCATTTCTAACTTTCCTTTTTCCGCAGTTTCCATTTTTATACTTGCCACATTTACTCTTTCATCTTTCAATTTAGAAATCACACTGATAGAAACTAACTATTTGCTTTTCCACCGCCACAACTGAAATCTGTATACACAAAGCAAAACGAAAAGGAGATTGATAGGAAAAATATTGATGAGAGAGTCTCAATGTTCAAGAGGAGACATGGAAGAACATTGTTCTTCTGAGATCCACAGTCCATAAAGGTAAAATCTCTCTCTCTCTCTCTCTCCTCTCTCTCTCTCTCTCCTCTCTCTCTCTCTCTCTCTCTCTCCTCTCTCTCTCTCTGTTGTGTTAATCACTATCTCTTTCATTTAACTATATAACGTTTAAAACTTTCGATTCAATTAATGGGTTGTATTAACATTTTTTACAATGGTTTATGATTGTTCATTGATTTCATACTCGGAAAAATAATATAATTTCATCTAGATTAAACTGTAAGTTAATTTTTAATAAACTATTATACATTTTGCGTTTAAGTATTATACTTATTATTCATAAAATGTTATTGATGACGATTGTTCTTCATGTTCTTCGTTGTCAGTTTAAACAGTATATGTGTTTATTATAATGTCTTAAAACTATATAATAAGTTCTTTGTAGTATTGAATATGCTATTTTGGTATTAAGTAATTTTTTTATATTTAATGTTATAACTTTGAATAATGTTATGATCTTAATACGGTCTAGTTAGTCTGAACAAATTTAATGGGCTAGGCCCAACGACACTAAACAAATCATAACTTCGGCCCAATATATTTGTACAATAGAATATTGTACCGGAAGCATTAATTTCATATATGTTTATTTATAAGAAATTTAAAATTTATACTGGGCTTTAAAATGCAAAGAGGCCCAATCAGTTATTGGCCTTATAAAATTTACAACTTTTTGGGCCCAAACACTACGGTTTTAGTAAATCTGCAATGTAAAAGACAAATACTAAATCACTAAGGTAAAAGACAAATACTAAATCACCTATAAGCCCACGTTTAAATAAATAAAAAACTGGTTTTAAAATTTGCCCTATATAAACGGCCTTATTAAATATCTCTCTCTCTCTCTCTCTCTCTCCTCTCTCTCTTCTCTCTCTCTCTCTCTCTCTCTCTCTCTCTCAAGATAACAGAACAAAATAATACCATTAATGTAACATGTAGGTGCAACTTAAATATTACTGAATCATATTTCATCTAGTACACAACTAACCTTTGCAATTACTCTACTCTATCTGAATGCAGGTAATCACTCCACGTGGTTCTGATAACAACAGTCAAAATATTAATGACTTAATAAAGTTCACTGAAGCTCAAATCTGCAAGGTAGAACATTCGAATTGGGACCATTTAATTTGTTAATAATATGAATGTATTATTACTATTCTAGCATATATAAATCATGTACATTTACTGTATTAACCTTATTATTTTCCTTATAGGTTTGAAGGAATCAATATCCATGATATCTGCTTCTACAAATGTGGATCAATATATATACACAGGTATTTTTCTTATACAACTTACAATATATACAATTTGTTTATTACTTTTAATTCATATACTAATTAATGATTGCATATTGTGCAAGTGCAATACTAAAAACCATAATTTGAACTGCACTGGAAGTAAGATAACTTTCTGGATGATATAATATTGCAAGGTATGATTATTTACACTGCAAGTTATATATTTCTTTCAGCTTTATTTTGATCATTACAATACAAGATATAATTCATATATTAATTAGTGGTTGTTCAACTTATTTCAGTTTACATGGCGAGAAGCTTCCTGACTGAAGCTCAATCATCACTTCATGCAAGGTCTCAATCCTCAATGAGATGCAATTGCTCTTGCCCTTTACGCGCAGACTGATGTCAAAGCTCTCACGATGGAATAAGTTGTTGCCAAGCTGGAAAGCAACGCCTCAGTTCATAACTCC